>LVLI01000388.1:0-109364 GCA_001687465.1 Halocafeteria seosinensis
AAATAGAAGTGTAGAGTGTTTTTGGCATGCTTCCGATGGTCGGGGTTTCGTACGCTGAACCTGAATCTGCAAATGAGTCTCCTTCCAAAGTTTCCGGATATCCATTGCTTTGAAACTTTGATGAAGTAGAATCACAGACAGTCTGCACAAAAGTTAGACGTTCACTGAAAACCAGTCCTACTGGAAATTCTGACATGTAGTACTTACCACGTGAGCGTCTCGAAACCACGTCATTTGAAGCATTACAAAAGTCTCTGCACTTCGTATTTCCAAGGTACGCTGGATCACAGCCTAATCCTCTTGGCCGAAGAGTCGACGGAACTCATCTGGTTCCGTCTCCTCTTCACCCCACCATTGAGACCTATTGTCCAAGGCATTTTTGGCGGCCGCCTTCTGCGCTTCCTTTTTGGTCGGGCCCCGACCGACACCAATTTCATTGCCCTCGTAGAGAACAGTCGCATAGAACTCTGGCATGTGGTCAGGTCCTATCCCTCCAGTACGATACTCCGGTAGCTCCAGTCCACGCTGCTGAAAAAATTCCTGAAGAGCGTTTCTTGCTCTTTCCAGATTGACACAACCATCGTCAGACGCTGCTCGGCCTTGATCGCCACCTTCCAAACATCGCAGCATCAGTTCCCGTACATGGGAATCCAAGAACCGCGACAATGCATCCCAGCCTTGATCAAGATAGATGGCCCCCAACAGCGCTTCAAACATGTCTCCAAGGCGATTTACTCGATTGCCTCTCTCATCACTCAACCATATGCTACTTCCCACTAGCAGGTACTCGTTAAGTCCGAGTTCCTCTGAGTATGTGGCGCAGGCTGCCTGCTCCACGATGCGGGCTTTTTGGGAGGTGAGATCTCCTTCACGAGCATTAGGGCTTTTGTCGCACACTAACACTGACGCGTACGCTCCGAGGAACGCATCTCCAAGAAATTCCAGCCTTTCATTGTGTACCAACCCCCCGTGTTCATTCGCAAATGAGGAATGGATGAACGCCTGTTTCAGAAGTTCGGGATTCTCAAAATCAAATCCAATCAGCTCTTGAATGGGTGTTGGATCAAAATCGATACCGGCCTCATCCAACGTCGTCGGTCTCACGTCGTTGGTCTCAACATTCTGAAGACTCCGATGGAAATTCTCCGCGGCAAGTTGAGCTACTTGCTGCTCCTTTTCCTTCCGCTCTCGGTTCGTTAGACGACCACGGCCAGCGAGAGTGAGTGTACCATACACTCTGCCCCGCACTTTGGCTACCAGGCAGTACTGGCCATCGCTTCCTTTTTCAACCTCGTAGCCAGGTTGAACCGGAAGACATTTCTGCACCAGGCGTTGAAAAATGTCTTTCCAGTTCCGGGAACCGTCGAACTCGGTGTTCTCCTCGGTAGCGTACAAGGTAATGCCTCTTGTTGCCATCTTGATATCAAGTGAATTGTTGGTGGTGCTTTTCGAGAGAAAATCTAGCGTGTTTGCGCGAAAATCCTGCGGAACGGATCTTTGGATTCACCCGACAGTGGTGTTGCAGACGATACGCGGTTGTGCCGCTCATATTCGATCACGTACCTTGTTTACTTTAGTTTTTGCTTTGCAGCGGTGTACACGTACAGTGGACTGTGTGAGACAATTCTCAAACAATCCCAGCCGAAATCATAATAATATCTTACTACAACCGGAGTATCCATTAACCGGTTGAAGCGGAAGAAATGTCGTGGCCCGCTCGTGGAGCTGGCAGGCTGGTGGCAGCCGCTGGCTTTTTCGCGCCACTTTTGGCTCCAACGAGGGCAGGCTGCATGAACTACACGAAAAGCAATGCACCTCAGTAAGCCATTGAACTATGCTAACTGAAACCATCGTTGGCTCAGGAGCACCGGTGCGCATGAGAGGGGGTGAAGGGATCCGGTGCGGACGGGGGGACGGCCGCAGGTGAACAGTGAATGGACTGCCTATTGTATACTGCTCGAGCTGTCCAAAGCATCTTCTTTTCGTTCATATAGGGGTGACTACATGCATATTAAGCTGTCCTTTAGAACAGGGTTGGCTCAGTAACCGACGAGTGTTGTTCAACTTTGGTTTGGCGTTGGCGGCTTGTTTACACAGGATAGGAGCCATGGTATACTGTTGTACAACCAGATTGATAGTGTAAAATTGGTGTACAGTAAACTGAGTAAAAAGAAACCTCAACACCGGTGACTTCGCGAGCACGCTGAAGACTACGCACACCGAATGTAGCACATAAGGATACGCGTGAAATGGCCGAAATATCGACTTCCTTCAAAAGCTAGCGTTCCTCGTGTACACATTCCACGCAAACATCCCTCAGGTATTTACACCACACACATGTCTCACAATCTGCTACTACTACGTGGTGAGGGACCTCTACGTTCTGGACAGTTGGGCCAAGAAAACAACATTCATTTGGTAACATGTGAGCATGTCCTTCTTGATTCCGAGAAGTCCGTGCGTCTCGCAGGATCTGGGTCTTGTCTTCAGCTCAATGAGTGAAGCAGCGCAATGGATGAAGGCATTCTCGTAGACTGGGGGAAGGAGGTCAGTGTCTTACTCAACTTAGCCCACTTCGTTTCGGCTCCCACCCTTGTAGCAGCTCCTGACATTCTCGCGATACATCTAGTCCTTCCTTGGCAGCATCGAGAGGGATCTCGTTATACGTCGATTTCAGAGTTGGGTCCGCTTCCGCATCTAACAGCGCTTGTACAATGTGTGAGTGTCCGCCGAAGGATGCGCTATGAAGTGGAGTGAGCTGTTTCTGGTCCCTGACGTTTACTGAAGCACCATGGTCGATCAATTGGATGACACCTTCGTAATAGCCTCTGTCGGCGGCTACATGCAATAGCGTCATACGCCCTTGCTTGGTCACAGCTTTATCCAGCTGTTTCTGCAAAACCTCCTCTGTCGAAAGCAGTTTTGATAAAGAATCGGTTTTACCACGATGTATTGCATCAAACGCATCAACAAAGGGTTGCTCGATACCAGGCAGGGTATTTAATCTTTTCCCGACTTGCTTCTTTGCTCTTAAAAAGGCAAGATCTTCATCCGAATCCTCCTCCCTCTGGCGCTTCACGGAGCCGCAGAAGGTATCTTTCCCACCATACTCGCTTGGCACAGCGGTAAACGTCCAGCATTTATTTTCCTGCGCGTGTATTTGGCGGCCAAACTCTCTACCTAGTTTTCGCACTGCCAATTGGACATCCGGGTAGTCCCAGTCGTCACCCACCAGATGCGCGTAAGGAAACAAGGTTATCGCGTTACGTATGTCCTTCCAAGCTGGTTCGTAGTGATGATCCGCGTCTATGTAAATGACCTCTGGTTCCACATTGTGTTTTCGCAGCATTCTCTGTAAAAATGGCATCGCCTCAGTTGTCGACATCTGCACAGGAACTACCCGATCGCTGTAATCCCACATGTTGAGCTCAAACGTTTCCAGCAGCGGCAGCTTCTTCAGAATGTTCAGCTGTATAGCGTCATGACTGTAGTGATCAGATTGCTGCTGTAGAATGAAACTGTTGTCGTATAGATCGACGGCGAAAATGATAGCATTGGGTGCATGCTGAGCGATGAACTCTGTGCTGGCTCCCAACCAAGACCCCAATTCGAGAACGACAGTCGTTTCCTCAGAGAGAAGGTATTTCAGCACAGTCTTATGAGCATCATAGAACCAACCATGTTTGAACACTTTAGTCTTGTCATCCGGCTTTTTCTGGGGCATACCGCACGCAGGGTGCTCGCAGATCTCTTGTTTCGCAGCAATAGGATCGCTTCGTGGACTCTCCTTCGTCGTTGCGGCTGTGCGAGTGTCGAAATACACTTTCTCTCGGTTTTCGTTGATTCTAAAGACCCATCCCCTGGGGAGACGTTGGTCAATCCAGTACGAGTATCCAGTCTTCAGGTCATTGATATATTCACGGCCACCGCAGCTCTTGCTCTTAAATAGTCGATAGTGTGAAGGAAGATAATTCTTCCACCATTGCTCCTGTCGCACGGATAGTTGATCGGAGCGTACAGATGCCGAAGCCATTCCCCGGATGATCCCATTCCGAACTACTCTTTCATTCACGATACAGACATTCAACAAGTATAGGCATGCCACATGCTATAAAGGTCGTCAAAAAGTTGAATCCTAAAAAAACAACTTCAACGAGACAAACATATCGTCTACTTTCTTGAACATTCTACTTGATGATCAACAGCATTGAAAACGCGATTTGTAGACAAGTCTATTTGTCTCGAAGAAAGGATTATCTGGATTGGCTTGCTGTTTGTTGCTTGCTTGTCAAAGGCGGTCTAGGTTGATCAAGACGCTTCCATTCTATGGCCATGTTGCAAAGGAATGTACGTAGTTTCGATATACACAGCGTTCCAGTGGCGGCACCATGGATGGTTGCGTTAAAATTGTTTTTGGACCCATACATGTTTTTCTCCACCATTGAGATCGAGTACAAGAACCATATGTCGGTACTTTCGTATTACCAAGGATGCACGAGACCAACAAAAAGGGCCAAGTACATGTTGAAGGGGGAGAATAGGGGACAGCAAAAGCATGTGGGTCAGGGGCCTGTAGGGGAGGAACCACGTCTGTCATTATTACGGATAGAATTCACTCTTATATGTGCGTGTATGCAGCTTTTGCGTTTCCGCGTGGGTAGTGGACGCCAATTCCACTCATCTGCTTTGTGTCAGCAAGTTGTTGGAGGAAGCAAAGATGCCAACGTAGATCAGGATACTTCGTCCAAGAGCTATCCCATCAGTAAGTTGCACTGACGTAAGAGCGTCCCTAAGTGACGTATGAGTGACTTCATGCCGAATTGTCTGCTGCAGTCGATCATCAATATGAAGCTGTCGTCGTAGGAGCAGGAGGCGCAGGTCTCCGAGCTGCTATGGGATTGGCTGAGAGTGGATTCCGTACAGCGTGTATCTCCAAACTGTTCCCAACGCGGTCTCATACAGTGGCTGCGCAAGGTGGAATCAATGCCGCAATGGGAAATCGTACCGAGGACGATTGGAGGTGGCATATGTACGACACTGTGAAAGGCTCAGACTGGCTTGGCGACCAAGACGCCATCCACTACATGTGCCGTGAAGCACCAGCGTAAGTGTTGCTAGAACTGCATGTCGGAACTGTAGCAGTTGTGGAAAACTTCCGTCGTAACTGCAGTGCTGTACGAGAACTTGAGGGATATGGACTTCCTTTCTCACGAGATGAAGAAGGAAAAATTTATCAGCGTGCCTTCGGCGGTCAGTCCTTGAACTTTGGTAAAGGCGGGCAAGCATATCGGTGCGCTGCCGCAGCAGACAGAACCGGTCACGCCATGCTACATACATTGTATGGCCGATCACTAGCTTTTGATACCACATACTTTATAGAATATTTCGCCCTGGATCTAATCATGAACGAGAATGATGAATGCGTTGGTGTTATGGCGTTATGCATGGAAGACGGAAGTATCCACAGATTCAACACAAATCATACTGTACTTGCAACTGGTGGGTATGGTCGAGCGTACTTCTCCGCCACGTCTGCACATACCTGCACTGGAGACGGAGGAGGAATGGCACTCCGCGCTGGTATCCCTCTGGAAGACCCGGAGTTTGTTCAATTCCATCCTACAGGTATCTACGGAGCAGGTTGCTTGATGACTGAAGGTTGCCGCGGTGAGGGTGGCATTCTGCGTAACTCGGAAGGGGAGCGCTTCATGGAACGCTACGCGCCTACTGCCAAGGACTTGGCTTCCCGGGACGTGGTCAGCCGGGCTATGACGATGGAATTGCGTGAAGGGCGAGGTTGTGGTCCGAATGGGGAATACATCCACCTGCACTTGGATCACCTTCCGCCAGAGGTGCTCGCAGAACGGTTACCCGGTATAAGTGAAACTGCCAAGATTTTTGCAGGCGTAGACGTTACCAAGGAGCCTGCCCCTGTTTTGCCTACGGTTCATTACAACATGGGAGGCGTACCTACGAATCATCTCGGTGAAGCGGTGAAGCCAACCAAGGACGATCCAAATAGGATCATTCCAGGATTATTTGCGGCAGGTGAGGCTGCCTGTGCTTCAGTGCATGGCGCCAACCGATTGGGAGCCAATTCTCTGCTTGATATTGTGGTATTCGGACGAGCTGTCGCCAATCAAATTAACAAACTGAATAAGCCTGGGGATGCAATCAAACCGCTTCCGAAGAATGCGGGTGAAGAGAGCATTGGTAACCTCGACCACTTAAGACATGCGAATGGCTCGAGGCCCACAGCGAACCTTCGACTGGAGATGCAGCGGACAATGCAGCATAATGCTGCCGTGTACCGTACGAAGGAAACACTAGAAGAGGGTGTGAAGAAGATAGATGATGTCGTGAAGAATTTTGATGACATATCGACCAAGGATCGAAGTCTGATCTGGAATAGCGACCTGATAGAGACGTTTGAGTTACAAAACTTGCTCTCGCAAGCTGCCGTAACGATGCATGCAGCCGAGAAAAGGAAGGAGAGCCGGGGTGCACACGCTCGTGAAGACTTCACCGAGCGTGAAGATGAAAATTGGATGGTCCACACAATTGCCTATCACAAAGATAAGAAGACCAGTATTGAGTACAGGCCCGTACATCACTATACTTTGGATAGTGAAGAGATCGAACCCTTCCCACCTCAGAAACGTGTATACTAAGTTTAGTTTTTTCCTCAAGAATTTTGTGCTCATTGCTCTTACGTTGGCATAAAAATAAATCTGCTCCTACCTTGTTGACACTTATCTACCCCAGCTTAAATCCCAGTGCTGGATGCCATAGAGTTCCTTGATGAATTGCTCTTATCCAGGAGCGGTGCTCGTCCTGATTTGGCGGCTTTCTGGTAACTATTAAGTTTAGCCTTTAACTTCGCCACTTCTTGCGATAGCTCAAAATTCTCGGTCTTCAACCGCTCGACATACCTGTATACGAGAGGAAATGTAACAGTCGGCAAAAAACCCGTAGTACAACCCGGCAGTTTGATACTTACTTTATCTTCTGCTTGGAGTTCTGGTGTCCGGCTAATTTGGCATTCTCTTCTGTCAGTTTTCGCGCCTCTTCTAAAGCAGCTTGTTGACTGGCCTGTAATAGTGCGGATTCTGTTTCAGCATGCAGCGCACGATTCAAGGATCCTTCGTCACGTGCCCGCTCGAGCAATTTCGCCAATTCGTCACACCGACGAGACTTTTCCTCCGCAATTTCTTTGTATTTGGATGACTCCTTTCTGGACTTTTCTAACTGGTCACTTAACTCAGAAACTTTGCTTTGGTTCTTCGAAGCCTCAATGCGTGCTTTCTTGCACTCCTCTCGGCCCGAGTTTGCCATCTCTTTAAACTTATCCACTTGCTTTGACAAGTACTTGGAGTCCTCTATTGCCTTGTTGGCCTTCTCCCTATTGGCTTCTGCCTCGTACGCGCGGTTCTCCATGTTCTCCAGTTCTTTCTCTAGCTCCTGCACCTTTTGGTTCTTTTCAGATCGTTCTCCAGAGAGCTCCGCCTGTGCAGCTTCGTAGGAAGTTTTCAACTCATTGAATTCTTTATCCTTCTCTTCTTTCTTGCTTCGTTCCACGACCAACTGCTTCTCCAACTCATCCTTAAATGCACACAGACTCTCATATTCGCTGTTGACTCTCTCTAGCTCCGTTGACGTTTCCGCGTTGGAGGAAGAAAGCTTTGTCAATTCCGAATCCTTGTCTTCTATACGTTTTTGCAGCTCACTGATTTCGGATCTCAAGGCTGCTTCTGACTGCGACTTGGTGGTCTCAGCATTCCGCAGCTCTTGCTGAAGGTTGTCGTAACCACTCTTCAAAGAGTCATATTGAGACTTCATTTGTTCGTAATGTTCAGCGTATTCATCCAGCTGCGTTTGTAATTGACACTCCCTCATGCGGGATCTCGCCTGATCATTTGTAATACTGTCCTTTAAATTCATCATCTGATCTTCAAGTCTCAAAATATTATCTTGCTTTTCTTGTAGCTTCTGCCTTAACTGCTGAACCATCTGTTGCTGAGCCTTTTCTACGGATTGCTTCTCCCGAGCAAACTGCTCTCTTAGAGCAGCCTTCTCCGATTCCCACTCCTGAAGAGATCGAGTATGTTCTTGTTGCATGCTCCGAAGTTCGTGCTCCTTGGCTTCTGATAACTGCTTTATTGAACTCGCATGTTCTTCTTGTAGGTCCGCGACTTTACGGTCATGTTCATCTCTTAAGTGTTGTTCCATCTGAGAGAAGTTATCGTCCTTCTCCTTGAGCAAATGGCCATACTTTTGCAATTGCTCGGTATGGTGTGTCCTCTCCTGGGAGAGATCATCTCTTAAATCCTTCAGCTCCTGTTCAAACTTTTCCTGCAGTGTTACCAGCTCTCTTTGGAACTGTTCTTCTTTCTCCTTTATCTTACTCTCGTACGATTCGACAAGGTCTTGTTTTGACGATTCGAGCTTATTGACATGTTGCGTATGCTTCTCTTCTAAATCCCCGAGTTCTCGCTGTTTCTGATCTTCTATAGCTGATTTTTGTTCTTCAAGAGAGTGCATTTCTCTTTGATGGGTCCTCTTCAACTCATCTATGATTCTCTTATGAGAGGACTCTTGAGCTTCCAATTCTTGTTGGTGATGTTGTTCAAGTGTGTGCTTTTCGTTTTCCACTTGTTGCCGCAAATCTTGGACTGCTGCTTCATGTTGCCTTTCTCTCCTCGCCATTTTCGCTTCATAAGCGTTTGCAATTTGTTCAGTCATCTCTTGGCAGTAGCGGATTGCACATTGGAATTTTTCTGAAGAGTCTTCCTTCAGAGACGAGAGCTCCTCCCTTAGACAGGCGCAGGCAGACGCAAATTCCTGAGTCTTATTGTTACAACATCCACGCAACGCTCTCAAGCGGTTCTGCAGGTTGTCAATGCTGGAGCTCAAGCTTTTCTGTGTAGCCTCCAATTCGCCCTGCTTTACCCGGATAGTTTCCTCAAGCTCGGCTTTGTGAGACTCTCGGAGATTCACAATCTGATTTTCGTAACGCTCTTTTGTCTGCTCTAACTCATTGTTGAGAGCCTTCCGGTCCGTTTCAAACTTCGCTGTGAACTCATGTAGTTCCTGAGCGTGCTCTTGTTTCAAACTTGACAAGCAATGCTCCCAGTCACGGTTAAGTTGGTACCTTTGCTCTTCATTCTTCTTGCAGAGTGAGTCAACCACATTTTTGTTTTCACACTCGACATTCCACAAGGAAGAGTGTAGGTCTTCTTGTAGCATGCTTAGCCGCTCTAGACTATTGGAGCGAAGCTCCTGAATCCTCTGAGCACACGCTTTCTCCTTTGCATCAATCTCAGCTTGTTTTTCGCTCTCTAGGTCGTCCTTCTTCTCAGAAAACCTTTCGTCAGCTTTTTGTTCTATTATTGTATCTAGCTCTTGCTCCTTCTCTTCTACCTGGCTTTCTTTGGAATAATATTTTTGGACCTCTTGCTCGAGTGTCTGTGGGGCAGGTAAACACCACGAAATAGTTAGCCGACGTAATAGAATGTATTAAAACATTATGTAAAAGCGATTTTTACCTGTACTTTCTTCCGCAAGTTCTTTTCATGCTCGGAGAATTTTCGCTTCATGTCCTCCATGTCCGTGTACGCCTTGCGAACACGAGCTCGTAGCCGTTGCTCGTTGGTTGCATTGACACCTAAACCTTCTTCTGACGATACACCACTGGCACTGCTATTTCTCATTCTCTTGCGGTTTCTGGTTACCGGCCCTTCCTTGCTATCGCGTTGCGTCTGCGATCCTTCACCACCTTCGTGAAGATGGTCCAGGAGACTCAAGTCCATTGATTCCATGGAGTCCCGCCTGTCACTTTCTCTCCATCGATCACCGTATCCGAACGACGGGGCAACGATTTCCCAGTTTTCTTTGATGTCATATGATCCTGGACCTGGCAATTCATCTTCTGTACCATGCAAAACACACATGCCTTTAGTAAACGGCTGCTACGCAACAATTCCAATTTCAACAGTGGGGAATGTGTGTCAATAAACACATCCAATCAAAGCCGAACTCCACCCCCCACGAGTAATGTATAGCACGATTACAGTGAGGAAATGCATGAAGGAACTTACTGCGTTTGTCATCCCACCGTGGAGGCTGCCTTCCCCAATCCATCTTTGCGCGCGGAAGTGTGAAACTAAGCTCTGTCGCACACTTAACTTCTTCCCGTACACGTGTGCTTGCACGTAGTACACTAGCAAATCAGTGTACCACAGGATAGTACTGTGCTCTATAAACCTGACAATGCGATAAATTCCTTGGAATTGGCTCCAGTTAAAGGGTCTTCGTGCCGCGACCGCAAGTCGGACGCGCCAAAATGACTCAACTTGAAGTTGTCGAATCGACGAAGCCACACAGGAAGTTGTTAGGCACTCTTTGTGACACACCAAGAGGCAGAAGAACTCATAGTACTCCTGGAGTCTCCCCATCAGTAGTTCGAACGCAACCGAACCTGGTGGCAGCGAGCGATCATCTTGGAACATTGTCTGTGCGTGGCCCGCCTGGACCATCTGAACCAAAATTCATTCAACCCAATGCTTACGCCACATATACACGCTCAAAACCAACAACCATCCTCTATGCCTCTGTATTCTCCCTTGTCTACCTTCAGTGGTCCGTAGTACAATTCCCCTCCCCCCTCTTTCCGCATCCCAGGGAATAGTGCCTTTAGCCAAGATATTCGAGTTGTTTTCGCCGTGATTGTTTGACTTTAGCCTCTCCTCAGGTGCACACCTTTACAGAGAGTAAATTTAACGATTTGCAATCTACGCCTTATTTGACGGCGATAGTTTATTGAGAACCTCACCTGATAGAGCACCATGTCCTCCTGGAACGGATCGATGCTGGAAAAGACATGCATGGTGCATGCCTCTGTAGCTATTATGGCGGGCCTAGGTAATGGTGGTTACGGAAGTGTAAGTGCTGTTGTAGTCGCTGCCCCCCTATCGGGAGTACGAGGGATTCGTTAAACGCGTTTTTGGCTCCAATAACGTCGTTTTTTCTGCAGCCCTTCAACGTTGGCATTGCTATCTTCGGTATACTAGTAGCATACCTCTCCAAGCCCCAACTGGCAGTGAGGTACGTGTGATAGCATAACTTACTCCCTATCCAAAGGTAATCCGTTGGCATTTTGCGGGAAGTTGCAGATTTTTGATCCTTCTGTCTTTTGCACTGCTGGCGGATATTGCTTGGCTGGGTCTATGGACACATGATATAGAATCCCAGAAAACGTACGACCAGAGCAGCGTTGAGAAGCAGAAACATACTGGTCAATTTGCTATTGGTATGGCCATTGTCTGCCTGATGTTGAAGCCGGTTATGGGATTCTTTGGATACCGAGTTTACGCTGAAGGTGGTGGAGTAGGTCAGGATTATGTTGACATGCAACCCGATGGGGAACACCCCGCTGCTCAAGGAGCGGCACCTTATGTGGGTATGTTCTGATTCTTGGTTATATAAACAATTACGTGGTGTAATGTGTACTCTCTTTCTGCGTTATTTGTGTGTGCAGGGTCGGCCGGATACTAGAGAGCTTACAACTGTATCAATATCTCCTGTCAGGATAACAGCCTTGTCAATAGCACACTCTCTAAAAACTGCTCCTTATACCCCTTTAAGAGTTTCATCCAAATCGGCAATTCTTTGCTCGATTAAATCGAGCTCACTCAAGGAATCTGTTACGCTAGATTCAAATCCGCTCCCAACATCGGCGGGCTTACTTTCTCTTTGTTCAGTATCATTAGTCGTTTTCTGTGTTGATTTCGTACCCCTGACTTCTTCACTATCCTTCTCATCACGAGGTGTTCCCGACGGAGCTGTACTGCTCACACTCGCCTCCGTGACAGGCGTCTTCCCATCCGTACCGATGGCCATGGATGACACAGTTTCGGCAACCTCTTGAGACTTCCTTTCACCTGTAGCGTTAAATAGTACGGTATATCCCTTGCTGTTTGGTGGTTCATACTCGCTGTGATGTTCTCTTTTCTCCTGTTGCACATCTGACTTTTGGGGGGAATTTCTCTGATTTCCACTGGTTGAATATTGTTTCGCACGCGCGCGTCTATTGTTGCCACGTTGGGAATCTGAAGAATGAATTGAATCAGGGGAATCCTTCCACTGCTGTTTATATCCCACATAATTTGATATAAATTCCTGTACCCGATCTGAAAACAAAAGATCACTGTTCACTCCATGGTGAAACAGGGTCGCAGTGCAGAGAGGCGTACCTATGCTATCGTTCGCGTGGTGAGTTCTGTTTTCGTCGGCCCCTTCTTCAAAGGGAGAATAGCTTGTTGGCGACAATTCACCAACATTAACGTAATGTAAGACATCCTCCAGCTGCAAGAGCCATTGCTTGGGTGGCTGGAACCAGGGAATACCACGACACACTTACGACATGTGTAAGTTCATCGTTTTGTTCTCGAAGCAATCGCAGCTGATTGGACCTTTCCTCCACGGTTTCATTCACTTGCTGCACTTTCAAGGATACATTCTAATTCATGGCATTATCCACCATGTGTGGACTAGCCACCTTCATACCTGCTGTGCATCTTCCACGCTTCGTACAGATTTCAGGATAGCATTCAACCTCTTCTTCTCGCCGTTAATATGAGTGCGCAGGTTGTTGATGGTCGTGGTTTGCTCTCCCTCGGACACAAAATGCTGTTCTTGTGGAGACTGAGAGCGGTGCTGGGTGGACTGGGCCACCGCAGACGGCGACGACGACGTCGATTGCATATTGAGCGTACCTTCTATCTATCCGCAAATTTCTAGTTGATATCCGTCAGAATACAAACACCACTTGAACGACTCATTTACCAGTGGTACAACTCTTTAGACTACCTCCTGCCTCCTGGTCACGATCCCGCGAGACCGGATGCTCGGATCCTGCGACCAGTGTCTGGGCTACATTATGGTGTAATTCGACGAATTGGTAGTGTATGGGCACGTCCACATGTTTGGAAAGGAGCATTTAAATCCCCTCTTTACTAGTCTTGTTGGGATGGTAGTCGGTACGAAAATGAAAGGGAAACAGAGCTTGATGGCATTGGGCTTGATCTCGCTTCTTGTCCTTGGAGGATCGGAAGCGCGTAGTAAACGGGATCGACCGCCTAAATGGCCCAAAGACGTCGATACCGTCACAGTTCGCTTGTGCTGTACGTGTACTTGCACAGTATCTTTTGCAGGAGTATGGTCTCGACCTTTTCTTGGCTGCAGACGGTAAACGGCGAGCGAACCTCACACTTCCAGACTATCCACCCGAAACTAAGTCAGTGAATGTTACTGACAAAGCTTTGGATATTATGGGGTAAGTGGTTTAATCCGATTCCTCGTAGCTACGAATAGCCTTCTCTGCAATGGTTGAGAATTTTGCAGTTGGTATAGACTGGTGAACATTGAATCACGTAAGCTCTCACTGTGGTGCGACAGATTCCTGTCGACTGTGTCCATCACCTGTCTTGTTTGGCGCAGTACGAGCACTAGAACAATTATTTAATCTAGAGGAATACAGATGGAAACCAAAATGGTATGATAGACTGACAGTGGAAGATGAGGGTCTCCTCGGAACCGCTGACTATCACTTTGATCTGCTCGATGATGACAATTTAGCATGGGTACGTGCTTTGGTAGCATTGCAGACGTTGGTCTCGTCTATTTTCGAATCTCCTTGGGTGCTAACAGATTGCAAATAGAATATGCAAAACGATTATGCCTCCCACGGCAGACTGTAGTGCAATAGTCCAGGACATTCTACAAAAAGAAAGGCGTATTTATGACGGCTTGGAAAATGAAGGACCTCTGGCATTCGTTCCTAAGGCACACTATAGTCAGAGGCGCCGACCCTCCAGCGTTTTGCTGTCAGAAAGGTTCACCACCTCCTATTATTACAGGCCGCGCTATATGCAACAGTTGCATCAGTTATATTACTTGAACGACTCCTCTAAAGTAAATCATGTCAGCGCATTGCATAAGAAGTGGCAGAGTTCAAAGAAAACCGTTCAAGAAGACGACGTGTCGCGTCTTAGAAGAGCCTGCGGTGAGCACGGAAAGAGTACACTGAGCAGCAAGACTTTCGACGGGAAAACCATCGCCCTCTATCGCGTACATAATGTATCTGAAATGAACGTATCAATCGAGAATGAAGTAGAATTGTTACAGTCTAGCGGTTGGCAAGTCTTTCGAAGGGAGTTTTTGTTTGCTGAGTCAACAACTCTTGACGATGAGCAAGAAGCAGAGTCATATGCAACGCATGTTGTAGCCAAGAGCATACGAGCGCTCTATGAGCAAGTACGTGGTGCACTGAAAGAAGATGTACAAAATCGGCGAGCCGACTACTTTCTCGTATGGGACGACGCCTATAATTTTACCCATAAGGTTATCAATAATCTAGTGCACGTTTCGGACCAACTACCAGATGATGTAATTGCTGGGAATATGGCGTTCGAAAAATTCTGCTTTGACTGGAGCGAAGAAGGGTTTCCTGAACTTCTAGATAAGCTCCAACCTGAAGAAATGTACACTGTGGCAGGAGGATTTTGCTGCCGGCATCTACTCGATGGAAAACTCGATTATAATGGGATGTACCAGATTCATCACAGTAGCAACGAAACATTTATCGCTCCGCAACATGCATACTCCGGAGGTAAGAGTTCCCCGTACCCTGTCTTCGTATGCAAGTGTTGTCATCTGTTTCGCGTTCTATCGAGCAGGGTTTTTGGCATCGCGGGAAAAACTAGAGCAGTCCCTCGACGTCTGCTTAGTGGAGTATCCTATTCCTCACTGGTACTACTCTGAATATCAGTCCCTGTTCGCCGATATATATTACCGTTGCAACTGGATGAAAGTTGTACCCCTCCATTGCATGGAGCATTTTATGGTCGATCACCCATCCCGAAGCTTCATCGATAAAGTCGGGCTCGGCCATTCCAGCTCTGTTTATCTGAGCGATATTGTTCTCCGCCATTTTGCCATGGATTGCGAAACTAAGAGTGTCATTGACATGCACGACGTTGACGTCGAGGTCGATGGTGATTCTATAGCAGATATTGACTGAAAACGCCTGAGTTCGTCATGGGGTTCAGGTTTACTTACCTCACTGGTAAAGTGTCTGGCTTATTTTTGTCGTGTGTTTCCATTTTGAGGCGGAACGACCTAGACTAACTTGTGCTTACAAATGACCATGCTAAGCAGTGTCTCTGGATCTAATTTGGAAAGGGTTTGAACAGACGGTCTCAACATTTCCTAAGTTAAAGAGAAATTGGAAAGGGAAGTTGGCATGCTCGTCGCTTGTTGGCAAGGTATGTTCACTCCGAGGCGAGTAACCGCTCCAAGGGATTTGTACAACTAACTGTTTGCCCACTGTTCCATCTTCTCGCTCCACCTGCTCAACTGCGCAAGCTTTTACTAATGGCTGGATAATTTTAACTTCTTCCGTCTCATTGTCAAAGTATTCGACGCTGTCTCTTTTCAAATGCCTCTGTAGCTGTACATGCACTAAGTCTTCCGGACATGCACATTCAGAGAATACGCTCTGGCAACGTTCTGAGAGAACCAATCGCACTTCCAGGGAGTCCGATACTGACCCATCGCTCAGAACATCCTCCCTGTACAAAACCTCAGGTAAAGAAAGGCAATATGAAGACCCCGAGGATTCGCCCCTCATTTGAATTTCCGAGGGTGTCAAGCCGGTGTCTCGTCCACTTCGGAACATGATGTACTAGGCAGCAACTCCTGAGGGATCACTATATCCACTGTTTGATGGACTGCTTAACATTGTCAGCATCGATCACGTTAAGTGAGGGAGAATTTTCAGTTGGTAGAATTATCGCTTACCCCGCGAAGTTTCAGTGTGTCCGTGGTACGTAAACGAGGAATCAGGGATTCAGACAAGGACTGAAGTACTTCAGTATGAGACGTGTATGCACTAACACAATTTTAAGGCTTTGCCTACAGACTCTTCCTAAACTCGACAATACTGGCTAACGCGTCTCAGTGACTCGTCCTTTTTCCGTCCAAATGTTGCGGCTTCACAAAACGTAGTTGTGATAATTCTTTGCGAAGGGATCTTCACGATAAGGCTCATAACGATGGGAAAGCAAATTTTGCACTCCTCTATTCTATCTAATGATAACGTACATGCTCCAGTCTACCTAATAATGGCATTGGTCTCGTGAAAATGGCGCCCTCCGAAGGAAAATGCTACCAATTGCCTGTTAGCAGGCACCTAGCCGCTAGCGTCCTCGTGGCGAGTGCCGACGGTGCAAAGCCCAGTGCGCAAAATTGATGTACGAAGAGAAAGCAATGCTATACATTGCATGGTGTAGCTTAGGAGTGCAATATGGCTTCGTAACAGTTCTGCGAATGCCATAATGGAATACCCTGTGGGTCGAACTTCACAAGACGTGGAGTCTGGTACTCACCCAGTCAGTCAGCTGAATCCAAATCAGAACTTCTCAGAAGGGTTTACTAGCCGAATTGGCAGTCCTACTCTCGTAGGATAGTGGACGTGAGTAGTCTGTGGTCCAAATTATGGAAGCAGAGTTGGCAGGAGTACTACCCTACACGCTAGTGACGTGTTCCATTATTCCACCACTGGGTACTTCTACTTATTCGGATATAATCCTATGAACGCATCCGTTTCCTTATCGTATCAGCAAGCAGGGACAGTCCAGTTTGGGTCAGAAATTAAGCCAGCTAGAGCTCATTCGCCGTGAATTCTTCCAAGGAATGTTCGTCGCAACCAGTACAGCAAGTACTGGTAGCAACCAGCATTCGATCCTCATTGCGAAACAAGAATTCTACCTATGGCATTGACATCCTTGATCTTCAAGTGATATCTTTGATCTCCCAAGTGCTGTGATCGCTCTTCCCCTGCTTCATACCCGGTACATGGTTAAATTACTGAAGTCAAAAGTAGCCGCAAACAAGCTTAGGCTGTTTGCAAGTCCGGTGTGCTTGGGTGTTCACTAATGCACTTCCAAGTTTTTGTTTAAGACACTCTTCCTAAGCTCTGCAATACTGCCTAACGTGACTCAGTTACTGGGTAAAAGCGCCAACTTTTGGATGTTGTGATAATTCTTTGCACTATTTGTCTATTCCTATACAGTACGTAGCAATTCGCTTCCAAAGCATCATACATATATTGTAAAACACGGTTTGAAAAAACGCGTTCATACTGCAAGTTCCTGGAACCAGTACAATAGTTGGATTTGCACTCAATGATCTGAAAACACGCAGTAAGTGATTCTGTAATAAACCCAACGGCCAAGGAGCAAACATGGTCACAGAATAGCGGAAACGCGAAGAGAACAAAAGAGGTGTTTAGGATCGATGCGAGAGGTCGTCAGGACGCACATGTTAGGCGCCGTATGGGGCATGCATCGTAAGGTCGAGAGTGTGTGTTTAGGTACACCACAGTTTACGGACAGGAGCGAGGTATTGCTGTGTCCCACCCTTCGCGTAGCTGCTGGTTTCCTCTCACCGAGGTTGCCAGTTGGCTTCCTTGCAAGTTGCAAGGTACTTTGCTTCAATAAATCTCAGTGTTCATGTGTTTCGTAATTGACGCAGATCAGGAAGATGGGCCGTCTCGTAACTTATTGTGCTCTGCTCCTAGCAGCATGTACTGGAGCGCTCGGCGACTTCGACTACTGTGGCAGCAGCCAGAACCTACCGTACACGTACACCTTGGGCCCATTTAGTTCCGAGTGGTTGATGTTCTGGTATGCAAAGGGTGACTCGTTCACTCAGAGTTGTTTATTGGTGGCTACTGACACTGGTTCAGACTCTGGCCACTCTGGCTTGGAACTGTCAATCGGATGCAGCCCCTATTTGAAAGAAGGAGGGCCGTGGACCATCTTAAAGAAGTTGGATTATTATGCCACTAAAAACGCTAGCGACATATTCCACTGCCCCACCAGTGGATACTTCTACTTATTCGGATATAATCCTATGAACACTTCCGTTGACCTGTTGTACCAGCAAACTGGGATAGTCCAGTCTGGCTCAGAAATTAAACCAGCCAAGGCCTACTCACCATGGACTATCCCGCAAAATCTTCGTCGCAACAAGCACGCCAACTAACCAACCAGCATTCGACACTCATTGCCAAGTTCAATACGAACGGCAATACTACCGATAGAGTGGACAATTCGACAAACCCAACTTTATGTAACTGTCCGCCAGCTGCTATGGACTGCTTAATATAAACCGTATGTTATGGTGCTCATCACTTCTAGTTCGCTTCCGTTGCATATTTGGATTATCCACAAAAGGAGAAACCAGTTAGGTTAGCATTGGCGAAAAATCGCCACTTCGAATTCCTCATGATGGCCTCATTTGTTTAGTCGGGGTCTATTAGCCAAGTTTAAAGTGTTCGGGCGCGTATACAAATCATTTTGGAAGGGCGTCTTTTAAGGACGGGAGATGTTTATAGAAAAGTAACTTCCTTATCGTTACAGGTGTATCTCGCAATGAGAGTGTCTTCTAAATCGTCCTTCGTAGGCTTGGAGTCAAACTCACCAGCATAAACAGTGGTTACCAGCTGAGCTGGCTCATCCCAGTGACCAACAACACTCATTAGATTGAGACTGCTATGAGGTATACCTTTATGTTCTTCCTTTGTAGAGTTCTTGAGTTGTTTGCGGTATTCATATACTTATACTAAAGCATCAAGTGCCTCGTCATCAAACTCTGCCTTCATCTCTTGGTAGTGCTTACTGTAGTTCTTACATTATATTATCAATCCCATCTTCTTTAGAAGCACAAGACATATATTCATGTACCCATATCCTTGGCGAGGACTCGAAGTGCGCTCTTGGTTTTGCAATTCAAAATTATCGTCGATAAAACTTGTCGATATTACCCTAAGGAGACGAGCTTGTACGGCGTATTCCCGCATATCATCTTGCAAATACTTGCATACAGTCGTACTAATAATACAGAGCATTTACTGCAGGTTTGAACTGACTCACTACGCATGTCATCAGTTCCATGCGTGCATTCATACCGTGCGTGCATTCAACCTGGGGGGTTCCCTCCCCCCCCCTTCGTCAAATCCGATATTTGCGCAAGCACGGAAATTGTCCACAAGTCCCATCTCCTGTCTCTCAGAAACTATACAATGCCATTGGATTGTGTTTGTACCGATGTATGCCAAGGTCTGCAACCCATTAGTTACACTGTCAGAGAACATTGGTGATTGGTTGGACAAGCGAAACGTAGCGTGATGCATGGTGGTAACATCGACGGTCACGCGCTCGAGTTAAGAGATCCCTGGGTCTGTTTACTGGTCTAATGAATAGGAATTCAGGTTCCATGAGGCAAATACAGCCTAACACCCATCATGGGGCCCCATGGAACGCCTGACTGGAGCGTGCAGTGGCATTGCACTCACTGTGTACTCTTCCCACGACACACACCCGATTGGGGAAATCCTTCTAGTCATGGGGTGCCACTGGCACCGTACAACATCAGGAGTGGGTTTATCACAACGATCAAGGATGTCGAACCTACGTGAAACACACACACACATATGTGACAGATAGCCCACCGGCCGGGGAGTTGACCGCATCCTCTTAGCGGGGAGCGGTATGTGCCCGCGTGAAAGCTATGTGGTCGAGTGTGGAAGATCTCTCTTCGGCGCCTTGCGGTCCTTTCTGTAGCCCACGGTCCGCAACCAAAAAACTTGTCAACCTTTTTCCTCGTATACTGTACTTGCAAGTCAGGGAACGCGGCATATTGTGTCATCATTTATTCCTGTGTACACAGGAAAGACAAGTTCGACGAACTGCTCAAGAGGTCTTCCAGCAGTATACTCGACGCCCTCCATTCATAAGCATGTTAAGTAGGATGAACATGAAGATAGTGATGACAAAGTTTCGTTAAGCAAAGGAGAGCCTTGTGGATGTCGTATAGACTAGTTTCTTCGAAAAATTCACACATGCTACTTTCCGAAGGATATACCAGACCGAACCCTTTCAGCTTAGCTCTGTTTTGTAAAATTTCCATGTCTGTCCACTTACGCTAAGTACTTCACGACGAACTGTATAATGAGTGGTAGTGAGAGGACTGAAACTGCATGAAACAAGGATAACTTCAGTAGCATTGCGAATTCCACTCGACCACCAAGGTACAGTAATGACGAAAATGTGACCGATGACCCACCAGCAGCGGTAAGTCAAGTATCAGTGCCGGTTAAGTGCTGAAACGTATTCATTATCATAAGGTGTTGCTTTATTATACGTGTATAGCCTCTCCACCTGATGTATGAAGTTGGTCGTTTACAGTTTTAGTCTGCTACACCAAAGCCAGAGGGAGGTTTGTGCCGGTACCGCATTTCCCTATCGTGTAGTTCGTTTCTTGATGCATCTTAATTGATTGACCCCACAGCTGAGCTAATTTAAGAAGGCTTGGACGAGTAGCATGAGAGGAGATGTAGAGGTGGTTCGGCTTGTACTCCCTTAGGTGATACGCATTGAGAACTTTTCCGAAGGACAAACTTGCGTTACTTTAGCCATGATGTATGGTGGACTGGTTTCAAATGACCGAACACTGAATAAAGATTCGAAAACACACAAGGTATCGCAAATTAATGTATTTCAATTAAATGTCTGTTGCATATCATCCCACCCAATTACTATGACAGTACAGCGGTTCAGCAAGTTGTTATCGTTGTACTGTAACAACTTTTACAGTAGATTTGCAAACAAAACAGTCACACTTATAGCAAATCTGGATCATACAACAACCTGTACATGTACCAATATGATTGGAACTCTACAATGTATAAATGTAGCACCAGTTGTAAGAAGAGTCCTGGTGCTACATTTATACATTGTAGAGTTCCAATCATATTGGTACATGTACAGGTTGTTGTATGATTGTTTGTGGTCGAAGAGATACAGCTGGTGCAACTGACTAATATAACTCAAAAGAAACAATTCTCAATGAACGTAAACACGTATGTATCAGTTTCCCAATTTACTGCCTTTACAACTTGTAATCTACAAGTACTGTATCTTCCATCCGGGCTTTGGGCCCGGAACCCCGTTAGCGCGCGTTATCTGCTTTACAACGCCATTCGGTTCCGTTTTTGTAGATGCATGGCGAGGTGTGCAATCCATTCTCTTTACAGATAGTTGCCGTCAGAGGACACTGGCGAGATAAGCGAAAGGGAGCGTGATAACCCTGGGATCCACGGTCACGTCCTAGCGTCTAGAGCTACCTCTGGCTGTTTAGTGGTATAATGAATGGGAATTCGGGTTCCACGAGGCAAATACAGCCTACACACCATGTGTCCGGTGATCCTTCAACGAATTCCTTCTGGCTGGAGCGTGCCAACCTCATGCGAGCCTTCCCACCGCCCTTGCCGCATCGGGGGGAATCGCTCCAAGGACCTGGATTTTCCAACTGGATCATACAGAACCACGCATTAGTAGGTAGGTGCTGAAATGAGTTTCCACGAGTTTTGCCTTTTTTCAAACGAGACTGGTGCGATCGTTTGAAAAAAATTAATGATGCCACACTGCGGTCTCTTTATGTGCAGGTCAAAACCCAGCCGTTGGTGGAAATTGTCAGACCTTCGTTACCAATTTAGACAAGCTGTTTTCCGCCGGCGTCACTACGATAGTCTGTCTCCAATATGAAATGAGTATATCCCACGATGTTTCCAAAGCTCTTGTAAAGACAACCGAGGCGGCATTAGCCCAGCAAGTGTCGAGGAGTAGCGGAGAGCTCCAGGCAGTAGTCAATGTCCAGCCGTACTTTGATCGAGCTGAAGTGATGGTTCAAACTGGAAGATACCCCCAGTTTGATAAAAATTACAGATTCCAAGTTCTGCATTTTCCTATGATGCCTAATGAACTCGGTATTTCCAGTGATAGCGAGGTCATGGAGTGGATTTATGAACTATTGTCTCACATCAGAGCAGGGGAGCTACTCTTTATCCACTGCTCCGACGGGAATGGAAGGACCGGAATCATAGCCGCCATTTTACTGGGATGTATTTATGATATGTCATCTGCGGAAGCATTGGACGCTGTCCAGCGCAGTCGCGATTGTCGCCATGGAGCGAAAGGCATCAGTCCCGAACTCCATGACCAAAAGCTACAGGTACACCGGATACTTAGCAATCGGGAGTTCAGGAGAAAAGCGGCCGCAGTACAGCCACAGGACACAAAGCTTAAGATCCTGGGTTCATATGACGGCGCAAGCACTGCTATCACGAGACTGAGGCACCAGCTTTCGCAGAAAGGGGTTGCCAGTTTTCTCATCCTTCAGAGGCTACTGAAGGCTGAAGAGTTGGATGAATCGAAGCGCCTACTTACGAAGAATGTCCTATCATCGGGATTGGCCGATTTTGGATTTTATATTTCTGGAGAAGAGTTTAACTCCTTATGGGAAAAATTGTCGACCACCAAAGAGAATCAGCGATATGTGGACTCCCGCTCTCTGTGCAATGAGATCAGGAAACCCTTGAATAATACACGTACTGATGCTGTCAAAGCGGCGTTCCAGCTTATGGATGTGGATATGGACGGATTTGTGGATCTAAGCGATATAGCCAACATCTTTGATGCTTCAGGACATCCAGATGTGCGAAGCAACCGCAGGAGTGAACAACAAGTCCTCGCAGAATTTCTCGATACCTTTCCGGGAGCAAGGTCCTCCCTAACGACAGTATCTGGAAGTAAGGGATTGCGACTTGCGAGTAACGTCTCGTTCTCCAGACATGTAGATTATCGGAGTTTTTGTGACTACTACACGGACCTCTCGACTGCTATCGAAGACGATAACTATTTCACGATGATGCTCTGGAATTGTTGGCCAGTTAGGGGTAGAAAAAGTCATCCGGATGAGTCCCTGTTGCGTGCACGGATTTTAACCCAGGCCCGGGCTCAAGTAAAGTACGATGAAGAAACAACCGCAGAAAGCTTAATTAATGCCATCAAGGCTTTATTGGTGGAACAGGATCCATTGCTCGCACCAGGATACATTGCGGAGCTAGAACGGCTGGATGGCGACGGAGATGGACACGTCACACCATTTGAGTTTGTTCGCGCTACCCGAAACTGTGGTATCCGTGAAGATAAGTATTCTGAAGGTGCATTGATGCGGCTCTTCCAAAAACTACTCCAAGAGGGCAAAGATCACACCGCTTCACAAACTCTCTCGCTGGAGAAAGTACGGGATGCCATCAAGCGGCCACTAAATGAAAGCAGGCGTCGATGTGTCATTGCAGCATTCGAGATGCTTTTATCCCAAACCAATGGTGCCGGTTTGAGCTCGTATTCCTCCAGGAATCTTATTCCTCTGGAAGTCATTATGGGAGAATTTCAAACTAGTGGTCATCCCGACGTTGTATCGCAGCACAAAGCGGAACAGTTCGTCCGTGATATATTTGTACGCTCTATTAAAGCTCCATCGATCGGAAATGTCATCAATTTCCCTAAGTTTCAATTATTTCATGAATTAATCTCAGGATGCCTGTCAGACGACGCTTACTTCTGCTCGTTGATATGGGGTGTGTGGGGAGTTGGCCACTCCACCAGGTACAAAAATGCTTTACAGAACAAGTATCAACATGGACGAAGCCCGTCAAGGTCACAAGCGACCTCGGAGCCATCTCACGTTGAGCAGGCTAATTCGAACGCAGAAAATTTCTCATTCGAAAACTTAGCTACGCAGCAGGAACATGCCAACGACATAGAATCGTATGCTGCAGGAACGCGTGCATCCACCCACTATTGTAGCCGAGGAGGGTATGGGGTTGGTCCGGCCACGCTAGCAGGCGTTTCGGTTTCTCCAAACCGATCAGACCTCTGTTGGCAACACGAGCACGAGAAATCTCATGAGGCTTTTCTCCAGGGGCAGGAAGTGACGACTCTCCCCGGGAACCATCCAAGTAGGCCCCCAATGGCCCCTGGTAAAACCGTTAACTCAGCGGAAGACTCGTTCAGTTTCGACTCACTGCAGCGGAGGCTTCATGAGGAATACGCAGGCCAGCCAAAGGACAGAACAGGGGTAGATGACCCCTTCAGTCCTTACCGTCAAATACGTAGGAACACTGGCTTTAGGGGGAACCAGAGTAATAAGTATCAAGGAACACCTTGGAATTCCAGTGACCATATGTCGGAACTCTTGAATTCTTCGAAGTCAATTTCTACGATCCCTCCTAATGCAGACCTAGAAAGTATTTTTGAGACGTTATGCACTACCCTGATCAGTCATGAAAGAGGCCGAGGTCTCGTGTCGCTCTTCGCCTTTGACAATTTCATGCGTCAAAAAGGCGAGATCATGCCGGAGGCACAGTTGAAGATGTGTTTACAGGAATTCGGTGTACCACTACCACCTGGAGTGTTTCAGAAGATTGTCAACGCATGTGCAGTCACTCGCGGGACACAAGAAGTCCATATCGATACCTTCTTAGATCGGTTATGCTTTAACTGGAGCAGCAATCGAGAACAATTTGTACAACAATCCTGGACCAAACTGCAGAAAGCATACGTGCAAACACACACACGAGGGACTACGAGGAGGGAAGATTTGATTGTGCCTGCTGATACGAAAATTCCTTGGGACTACTTATTATCTTCTCTTGACCCTAAGCATCACCCTGATGTCGTACACGGGACCCGCTCTGAAGAGGAGATTGTCGAGGAATTTAGGCAAACGTTCCCTAACGGGCTCAGTGGTCGTTCGTCGAATGGTTTAGTCAGTTGGGAAGAATTTAGCTGGTACTGCCGAAGGTTCTCTACGCTGTTTGAAAAGGACGTAGACTTTACATTTGTTATCTGGAACTTGTGGCATCTTCAGAATGTTGAGACAGAAGACTGGAGGAATCGAAATGATTCGCAAACAAGCTCTGCCAACAAAGGATTAAGAGAACAGTATCGTGGACGGACCAGAACTCCACATACTGGCGAAAATAAAGCAAAAGGCTTGAAGGGATGGGGAGTGGAGACAATCGGTTGGGATACCCGGCTGTCAGGGGTAGGGGTGCCACAACAGCACCAACAACATGTTCGTTCTCGGAAAGATATTACGCCAGATCAGGTGGTTAATCGTTTGAGAAACTCGTTAAGCTCTCATGGCGAATTCGGTGTATTGAAATTGTGGACAGGCTTTCATAGTCGAGATTTCGGATTTTCTACAAACGAGCGCCGACCTATGGGACTAATTACCAGACAAGAGTTAAAAACCACAACCGCAGAGTTTAGTCTTGGAATAAGCGACTTCGAACTAGATAAACTGCACAATCAGTTTGGAGGCCCACACGACTTTGAACACAATATCTCTCAGCATCTTTTCCAATACATCAATCTAATGACAGCAATCTTAGGCTCAGTATCATCCCGGCGGGAGAACTTGATTCAGCAGGCCTGGAATAAGATCAGTGGCGGTGCTCCACAATGTCCTATTTCATTGATTTGCCAAAAACTAAGCATGAAGCAGTACCCGCAAGTACTGCGCGGTTCGCTAACTGAAGGGGCTGCAAGAGAATATGTCCTCCACCCTCTCCGTGCGCTTTCCGGAGCAGCAGATGACTCGGCATCCGTCCCCTTCAGTCTGTTCCGCATGATTCACTTGGCGATAAGCTTAAATGCAGCTGATGACGCTTCCTTCCAATGGCTTATGTGGAACATGTACCTGTCGAAATAATAGGACAGAAGACGACTGTAGTACATCCACCGTTTTCCATAAATATTTCTCTGAAAGTGAAAGGATATTGGTATTCCTCGTCAAATTCGGAATTATCTAGATACCGCCGCCAACTTCCGTTCTTGTTCTGACTTATCGAGCCTTAACGCTCGTGGCTCGGCGTCCCTTCGCCACTGTCTTGGTTTCGTACCGGATCCCTCATGAGGAAGTATTGGCTCGCGGAAGTGTACATCCAAGCCATCTACAGTCCTTACACGGACGCTGCCATATCCTACGGCGCGTTCCCATCCGAACATACCCTTTATCTCAACCGGGGTGACGCTTACCCATCCAAGCCCGTCGATTGCAATATCTACTAATGAATGGCGAATACGTTGCTGGCGTCTAGCTCGCGTTCGTTTCGGAGAGCCCCCTTGAGGCGGATCCCCGTGGACGATGCGTTTCCTCAACCAAGGAACACTATCTACTAGGTTGTACTCGAATTCTTGATCCAATTCCCCGAAGCTTGGGAAGAGCAACGGATCATTCTTGTCCAAATTATCTCGATGCTTCTCCCATAACATGTCAGCTTTGTCGGAAGAGGTTATGTGAACACGAAGGTTCGTAGCAGGCGTAAAAAGCATATGTGTATCCTCTGCGGGATGGAAGTAGTCAATCCGCACTAACCCACCCAGAAACATAGTCCGTCCAGGGCGAATGCTGTAATGCGTTAGACGCAGAGGTTTCTGTGGCAGAATTTGCCGCAGAGTATGTTGTCCGTAGCCCGAAAGGTACTCCATTAATTGTTGTTTCTTCGCGTTCACAATAATTCCGGGGGTGTCAAAGAGGCGCGACGTCCCTCCTGGCACTAATGGAGCACCGATCACGCCTAATGTTGTTCCAGGAAGAGGAGATGTAGTCAGAGGAAAAGCTCTCATTTCTTCTTCTGAATTCCCGAACCCCTTAGTTGCCCTCTTTGAGTCTCCGCCAATCAACTTAGCAGCTTCTTCGAAAGGCAGTGGTCTCAGTTGAGACGGAAGATTAGAGTTAACACTGATGGCACCGCTTACAGCACCAGCATATGGACCGTCCCCAGTTCCAACCAGACGGTTTTGACCTAAAGGACGACCTTGCCGGTCTACGTCGGCGTCCTTTGGCGAATCGGAGCTAACACTGATCGAGGGAGTCGGCACTTTTTTCTGCTCAGAACGCTTCACTCGCTTCTTGTTCTGTATTGCTTTCCACGCTTCCTCTTCTACCTCATCGATACTTGTCGTCGCCGGAGATTTGAGTTCTAGTGAGGCCGTTTTTTCATCATGCAAGGAGTCTTTCCTATTAAACGGGGAGCCTTCTTCGCTTATGCCTAACTTCGCAAGCGTTGAATTGTCCATCTTCCTCAATTGATTCATTTGGTAACTTTCGCGTACCAAGTCCTCCATATCGCCCGTATACGTATCGTTGACATCATAGCCTTCAGGGAGTTCGTCTAACAAGACTGCATAGCTCCCTTTGTTTCGTTTCTTTTGTTTGTGTGGACTAGAACTGACTGAGCCTGTCCAAATACGATGTAAAACACGATTCACAAATGTAGACTTGCCTACATTGGCAGTGCCGATGATGTAGACATCCCGTCCTTTGCGGTATTTCTTGATATTTTCAAGTGCTTCTTCCATCCCCGTACCCCGTTGAGCGCTGATACAGGCCACATTCTCAACATTTTGGACTCCCATCTTCCTTAGCTCACCACGAGCCCAGTGCTTCAGTCTTTCAAAACTAGTTCTCTTGGGAAGTAAATCACACTTGTTTAGCACTAACACGATAGGTTTCTGTCCGATGCGGTCCGTGAGGTTACGAATGACTGATCCGTGGAAGTCAAACACGTCTAGCAGCTGTACCACTAAGCAGTCGAGTGGGCGAATTCCATCAAGATACTGTTCAAAGCTCTCATAAGGCAACTGCGGAGGGACAAGATTTCCATAGTGCTTATTCTGGTAGCATCGTTGACAAATGATTCCGTGGCTTTGTTGTACCCGAGTTTCCATCCCCTGGCGTTTTTGCCCTTGCTCTTGCACCTGCTGCCGAGCGGCAGCGAGTGCCTCCGACTTGGGTAAATACCCACTTCCGTACTGGTTTTCGGTCTGTAGTTCCACCCCACATCCTGCACAATACACTTCCACAGCATTGTCCTGTGTAGAAAACGCAGCATTATGCGCTTGTTTTGACACTTTCTGTCCCCCCAAAGACGAGATTAACTCCTCTTTCCGTACTGATGACCATCTATAATATCTAGGGAAGGTAATCGAGGAGAAACATCTGCTTGGTACCATGTACAAAGACCGTATGGAGCCATGAAGCTCAACGGCGTGCCTGACACCCCGCGGAGACCACATGTTTGTTGACCCGATTACGACTCTTTCTCCACCCTTAATGACACCAAGTGTCTTCTGTATCTCTTAAGGTACAATCCACACATGCTCTGGCGTCTGGTACTCGCCTCTGGGAGCTGTAATCGGCGTGTATGCAGTGTATGGCCGAAGCAAATGCCTCAACTTCACAGCCGGAACTTCACAAGCAGAGACACTTGGATTCCAAGGTCTTGAAATACATGGATATTTTTTTTTATTTTGTTATTAACATCACATTTTCTATTGTGAGGAATTTTAAGAAGGAACACATTCCAAATATAATACGGACGGCGTGGGAACTTCTAGTTTGTGGTATTCTCTTTCACCGGGACCTTTCGCCAGAGCCACCAACGCTGGTTTTCATTCTGTTTCAATTCCACATAGCTTTGAACTTTGCCTTCCCGTTCAAGTTCCAAGCTATATCTTTGCAAATCCCCGTTCCCATCTTTTAATTGGAGATTAACTTCTGAGAATGTATTGGTATACCATTCTGGGTGACGATACTGCGTAGGGTTTTCTTTCCGGCTGGCATCTCCACTTGGGTGGAAGCAACTCTCCCGAAAGAATAGGTATCCACCCGGTTTTATCCATTTCAAACAGTCTTGAGCAAACTTGGACACTTCTTCGTCACTTAGGTACATAAGCAACCAATTGGAGAAAACAATGTCAAACATTTCTCCTTCAGGGAATTCTGTCGGTCGAATGATCATTGACATCAGACGTGTGCCACACAGAGTTAAGCTATCATGCTTCACTTACCTAACTGCGTCACATCCGCCACCAGGAAATCGACGTTATCAAACGACGCGTTGTTACGCTTGTTTACTTCTATACTGGCTTCAATGAAGTCAACGGCGACGACTCGTTTACATTTTTCTGCTAGCGTCGTGGTGAATCGACCCTGCAATTACCGACATTTCATGTTGCACGCCATTCTAGCGTACTTCTCTGGGTAGTGCTACGTACAGATCCAGCTCCAAGTTCAGCCACACTTCGCGTTTTCAGCTCTGGGAGATACTGTAAAATTTCAGGCCTCTCGGATTTATCCAACGCTGCTGCTCTGCTATCAAGCATCATGTTCTCTAGATCTCCATCTCCCGTGTGAATTTCCCAGTATTGGGTCATAGCTTTCCTCAGCTCTTCACTTGTATCACTCTCCGCGCCCGGGGACGGATTCGTCGGCTCCCCTGAAGCCATGGAAGCCTTGACATGTTCTGGCACCGAACTCATCTCGCCTCTTTGCAACCTGCATGTTGTATATGTGAATGAACGCTGAGTGACACCCGCAGAGCAAGAAATTCAGTTCATTCAAGCGTCTCAAGAGCACCCAGCAGCGGCTAGTTGCTCTAAACTTGCCGCAAACGAATACTGGAGAGCATAATGTACGGATTTAAGGGGCTACCCTCTGGAAGAGGTTTCATTGTATACGCCTCCAGCCCCTGCTGGTTGCGAGCACCTACCTTGAAGAAAGAAAGCGCCTAGATTCCAATATAATCAACACAATACCAATTACAACTGGTGTATACGGATAGAACAACAAGACACGACGATACTAAGACACTGACGCTATTGAAAAAAGCACCACGGAAGCAATAATAGCCAAATGTTCTCACAAAAAACAACTTTTCCGCACGTGGGCGAAGCATTCCTCTAACGCTTGGGTGCCAGCGTGGAATCGGTATGATGAAATAAAGTGATTCAAAACGGCATTCAGAACAATGACTCAATACAATGTTATTTATTAATTCCCTCAAGTTACACACGCACGTGTGAGCAGTTAGGAATGAGACAGCCATGAACAAAATATTTGGACTGCAGGTTGACAGTGTGTTCGAGAACGTTATCGAACCATATTTCCTTGGGTCAGACGACCAGCGCCTGTGCCCGATGCTGCAGTTTGAAATGCTTGCATACTATGCGCTTTCAAAGCATTTTCCTGTAGAGCCTCGCTTCTAGCTCGTTGAGCAGCCACGGAAACATCTTCGTACCACTTTTGGCCAAACAGTGCTGTTGCAGCATCTCGCATATGTTGTACTGCCATTGGGAAAGCCGCCTCAGACACTTCGCGTTCACTCAGATGTATGACAATAGCACCTTTAGAGGTAGCATTTCGCACAGCAGAAATCATTTTCCCAACACTACGAGGTGGTATATCCGCCGTAGAGACTCCGCATATTCCGACTAGATAATCGCCCTTGTTGACCGCACCACTTCGTTCTGCAACTCCAGGGACACATTGGTCTTCCCCCTCATGCTCTCTCCCATTTTCTTGTTTCATTCCTCCTTGTTGCCCAGTTATCTGACTTCCATGAGCTGACGAGTCAGCGGACACCTGCACCCTGGGGAGTGCATCTACCTTCACGTATGTGCTGTTGTCCGAGCGCAGCGAGATGCCGATGGAGTCGCCTCGACTAACTGGTTCCAAATAGACGTGCCGTAATGTAATATCTGGAATATTGTGCGGTTCTCCTAACGATTTCGAATCCCGAGCTACGGGCAACCCAGGTAGTTCGTGTAGATGAGGTTCCTCGTAGGGGTAGTTAACTGGCTCCGAACCCTCTACACTGTAGCGACCTTCCTCACCAACGTACAAAGAATCGTCACCATTCCTTCCTGTAAGTTGCTTTGATTTTGGTCGTTTAGTCTGTGGATAAGGAGGAGGCGTCTCCCTAGGTCGTTTCTGAGGCGGTGCACCACCTTGGCCCTTTTCAAGCTCGGGAGCAATGTGTTCCCCGATTGTTACCTGCAGAATTCACGATACCACGAATGAACTATGATGGGAAGAACCATTCTACTAGTATAAAGAAGCTTACTTTGGATGGAGATATCCCCTGCTCTTTTGCTTTCTTAATGAAATACTTCTGCGCGTGCGTGCGAATCTGCGTTGGAAGAGCTCTCGTCAGCATTAGAGTCGGCCAAACATACAACCACAACGCCACCGTACCTGTACAATGGAGCGAGTCGGAACTAGTCTGCATTTGGCACATCCACAAACAAGAACAGTGAGCATATACGCGTAAACAGAAATACGGTTGAGGGACGGCAGGTTGAAGCGAGTACGGAGAATGCCTCCTGTTCGGTCCGAAGGCAGTCAAGGCCACACGCCCTTGGCAAAGGTCCTTCTTGTACGAAAGAAGGTAGGGAAAACAATCGCCCGTACACAGAGGATGGATCCTTGGAGTACACTGAGGCCGCATGACTCCGGGGAAAGCAGCGTCAAGCTGCAGTTCGCGCTGTGCACTTACTTTTTTACCTCCCTCCACCGATTTCCATACAACCTGAGTCCTTCAACAAAGGCTTCATGCTCCTCCTGAGTCCATCTACCAGTGTTCTTTTGGGATCCGCTCATCCTCGGATGGTACTGGCTGTAGTAGTCCATGCTACACGGTGAGAAAAAGAACTTTACAAGGATTGCCGAACCTCCCAAAGACAGACACCCTCTTCCCACGGTTATGGATAAACTCGAAGTCCGTAAAACGGTATTTGTGGGTTGGTATCACTCTACTTCAAGTAGAAACAAGCAAATGATGGCGACTTCAATCCACTCAAGATCTCTATGACTAGGCGGCGTGGATCCAATACACCATGTTCACACAGTTATTATTGTCCGCGGAGCAGTTCGAACCGTCCGGATGCAGACCAGTTCCGGTTGTTGAAGTTACTTTCCACGGGGGAAGCCAAGGGGGAACCGAAACAACAAAAAAGGTGGTAGTGACGTGTTCCAGCCGATCCTTCAATTCTTGCCGCAATGCCGCTCTGGGACGGCGAGCAATCTTTTCGTCTACTGACTTGTGACAGCAAACTTCAACCTGCACTGCAACCTACCGCAAGCGCTTTATCTAGCAAGTGACCCGTTGCTTTCTCTCTTGTTGCATTCTTTGGGTTACCATACTGCCAGAGACGGGCCATAAGAAGTTGGTAGTGAAGCTATGCCCCCAACGGATTCCGAGGAAGCACCCGTAATGCTTGTGGGAAGGCGCTAAGTGATATCAATGGAGTAGCTTCCCAGCAGCGCACAGTCATGCCAACGCCAAGTATTTATCGGGCAGGAATTTCTCCTGACCAGCTTCTAGTACTGATGTCTATAAGTGTTGGAGTTTTCACGGGGCTGGTTCACTGTTTTGAGCTTAGAGATCCAAATGATCCGGGACCAGAGCCGACGTTTGAACCCTACGCTGCAGGATTTACGGCCAAATCAGATGATGCTACTCCAGAACCTGTTCCCGTGATAAATCCTGGAAACGAATTCTCATCCAATAGTCAGCCCAACATATTCAAGGGTCCTCTTCCTCGACGTAAGTTAGTCTATTGAGAAACTAAATTTGCGTTTCACCGTCACTGGACGACACTTTGACCCTTGCAGAACGTTGCCCTGGTATGATAAAGAACGAAAGCAGCTATTTTTGTACATCTGTAGAAGCCGGATACTGCGACCGTAGGACGGGAACATGCTATTGCTTCGAAGGGTATACCGGAGTTGACTGTTCCAAGTGCGCAAACACTCACGTCCGCTTGGATGGAGGCGAGTGCCTACAGAAGGTACAATGTCCTAATGACTGTTCAGGTGGGGGCGCATGCAATTACACGACAGGAATTTGTAACTGTGAGAAAGAGCGTCGTGGAGACGATTGTTCCATACCTGTGTGCCTGAGTTTCGATGAGTTCTGCGTAGAATGTGATACTCAAGTTTGTATCAAATGTATCCCCGGCTTCTTTGTTACGCCTTTGAGTCAGTGTGGTACGTGCGACGGCTACCGAAGTGTGTCTTTGCAAGCTTACTTAAGAAATCAAAAATGCTTTCTACAGTACCATGCTCCGTATATGACCCTCGCTGCGATGACTGTGACAGGGATAAATGCCTTGGATGTAATGACTACATACTCAACTCTGTTCTCAGGAGTGGCCGCAGGAAATCAGATAGTCCTCCCCCGTTTGATGAGTTCAACAGATTGTTCTCCGTCAAACGAAGGTTTGGAACTCAGTCCCCTTATGCCTTTTCAACTGCGGAGCCATACCACTTAATCGACGACAACAGAGGGCTAAGAATGGCCGGCTATCAGCAGTCCTCCAGCAACTACAGAAAAAGCTCCCGATACCGTTTCACCACTGGAACAGATATTTACCTAATGCATCATCCTGATCCTCCAACTGCGTTCAGTCAAGAGGAATATGATGTATTTTTCCAGAGATTGAACAGAAAGCGAGGTTTTAACTTGGACGGTACGGTACCGCTTGGTGCGTACGACACTGACGAGGCCGCGTCTCTAGCCCAGGCGAAAATGTTTGAGTTCGATTCCCAAGAAGAAGCTTTTGGCCTTTGGTTTCATAACAGCAGCAAATTTTATGCGGGCATGCCACTATTGAACGAAATGTCTGTTGCTTGCTCGCAAGGACTAGATAATAGCCCAGTATGGGTATGCAAGCCGAAGCAGGAGTCACACAAAATATGTGGTAGCCTCGGTACATTAGAATGGAGAAGCCCTTCTTACGCTGTATTGGAGAATCAGCCCTTCTTGCGGGTGGCTGTTGACCGAACCGGAGGAGGACTGGGACGAATATCGTTCCGGTACGATTTAATCCATCAGTCCACCGATCCTTCAGATGTGACAGCAAAAGCAAATTATGAGAGTTCACAAACACTGGTGATGGAGGAGGGCATAGTACAACTGTCGTTTCTTATAACAATACATGACGACGTTGATGTCGAAAGCAATGAAACTTTCTTGCTCCAATTGAGGGATGTGCGGGGTGGTGCCAGTGTAGGGGCTCAGCAGAAGACGAGGGTAACTATCATAGATGATGATAAAGATAAGTTGAGCCCGCTACAAACAACGCTTGAAAGGGTGTTTCTTCCTGTTGACAAGTCTGCCTCGCGGAACTCACCCTTGATTTCTTCCACTCAATCAGGGTTATTAGAGGTGTCAGCTGGGCTGCCAGTTCTGCTTTCTCTTAAGACGCTAGACTCCAAGGGGTTCCCCGTAATGGAAGCTGCAGGGTCTGTTAGTTTTGAGCCCGTCTTTAGCGACGGAGGCGAACAACTGGCAAGTTATAACTTCTTAGTGGAAATCGAAGACGAATTCTCTTCAGAGTTTTCTACACAACTGTACACTGCCGATGATGAAAGTGATACGGATTCACGAGGTAAACACCGTGGTGTATATTTCGACCCAGCCGACGCGGTCTCTTCATACGCACCACCAAAGGTACGCAGGCAGTACGTATCACCTGGTAATACTATATGGGGGCCCTCTTTGGCCAAATACCTCGAAACTTCCGTTACAAGTTTCAATAGCTCGATAATTGGCGAAGTCGACTTATCAATGTTCAGCCTTGACGACATCGACGGTACCACCTTGGAAGAACTAAACGACCCAAATACGTACGTGGCTATAATCTATCCCACCGTCTCCGGAACAGCCAAAGTAAGAGCCCGCTACGCAAAGGCAAATGCATTGATAGGGGAGTACTTTTTAAACCCTTTCTTGAATGGAAAGCCATTTGTGAAGAGGCACGACCAAAGGATAGATTTTAGCTGGGGGAACAGAGGTATCGCTGGACTACCATCGAGAGATTTTGTCTCTGTTAGATGGAGTGGAGCGGTTTCAATAGGAGTACCCAGTAGTCCCGCTTCGCTGGGATCAGGAAACTTGGAAACATCTGTTTTGCAATCGATCTGCTCCGATGACCCATCACGTTATCGATTCTGCGATAGATGCCAAAGCTATAATTGTTCGGGGGCTTCCTTCGGCGGCGAAACGCTTGTTCATTTCTACCTCTCAGGAGGAGAGAATGACCAGGTTCGACTATGGGTGGATAATCAATTGCTTTTAGACGTATGGGGAAGAGAAGCTTCGTCGACCTTGGGAGTAGGAGAGCATCGCACATCTATTGTCGTAAATCAGGATGAGATTTACGCGATCATGGTCGAATATCGCCATTTTTCAGGCTTTGCAGGACTAACACTGCAATGGGAGTCTGCGGACAGTGGGATTAGAAAGGAAGTCATACCGCCATCCAAGTTGTTTGCGCTCTATGAAATAAGAAACAGCCCTGCAACCCTGCAGATACTACCATCAATTTCGTATGCTAATCCTGAAGGATTCGCTGCATCGCAAGACGGCACTTTTGTTGAAGGTGATGGCTTGTTATTTGCAACAGTTGGAGAAACTGCAGATTTCAGATTGTACTCCCTAGATGCCTTTGGAAATTGGAGGAAAAATTTCTCTGAGGAAGATCTATTTTCATCCTCTCTTACACTTCGTGAATTTCATGTCCCTGAGTACAGATCTAAGGGTATACGACCGCTCATGGATAATTTTGATACCTCTGAACTCTCTGAAGCTGTCATAAACGACACGTTGACGCTGCCCGCTTCAGTACAATATATTTCGTCCAACGATCACTTTCGGATATCGTATCTTCCACTTGTTTCGGGGATTTATGATATCGAAGTCAAACTGTTTGCCCCTAGCGATGGAAACGAGAACACGAGCATCACCGAAATACCTGTGGCTGGGTCACCATTCCGAGCGTTCGTATCTCCAGCACCTGTATCCCCTTTCCAATCGATTGTCGCTGGGCGAGGTCTAGCACATGGTGAAGCGGGAATTACCTCGACTGCGCTTATATTGGCTCGCGACCAGAATCAAAACCCGGTACCCGCACTTGACTGGTTGTTCGCCTCTTTCGAAATCGTGGCCATCCACCAAATCGAAGGACTGATAGTAATCGGTGAACAACGGCACTTGGAGGGCCCAGTGTACGAATTGAATTGGACACCGTTGAGAAGCGGATTGTATGATCTTACCATATCTTCCCAAGTAGGTGAAGTTCCGGGGAGCCCCTTCCAAGCAGCTGTGCACGCTGGACCCACTAGTGCGAGAAGTAGCTCACTAAGATTTAGTAACAACGGAACATTTGTTGCAGCCGAAGTTGGCGTCATTCATATCACTGCGAAGGACCAATGGGGTAACTTACGAATTGCCGAGTTTGGGGCCCAGGGCATTGGCAATGACAGCTTTTCCAGTGCAATTATTACAAAAAATTGGTCGGAGGTGGACTCCCTAGGTATCGACCTCAGTGCATCAAGGGCTTTTAAAGATAGTCCACAAGTAACAAAGGACAGTAATGTTACCCTTTTCAACGGCTTCTCCTTGGAACACCAAGGAAACGAAATGTATACTATGAAAATCGTCCCAATGTTAGTTGGCGAGTGGCCTCTGGTGGTACTATTAGACGATAGGCCTGTGGGCGAGTTGAGTCACATAATAATCGTTATTCCCGGGAAGACATGGGCCAATACGAGTTTTATCGTCCCTCCGCAAGGGATGCGGAAGCCGAATTTCGATGTGGTGCGTGCAGGGGACAGTGGAAGTTTCTTAGTGCAAATGAGGGATATAGCAGGGAACAACCAGAGCCGCACTGAAGCTCTTAAGGTTGAGACAGTAGAGGGATGGATAGAGCCTGCGCCTGGGCAACATTCATTAAACGATAGCATGAGGAATAACATTTCCTGTGCTTTAGTGAACGACGCTGGACTATTTGAGTGTCACTATAGGGCACGCCGGGCAGGACTATACGCACTACATGTTCAAATCGACAAAATGGAGGTTGCGAATTCTCCCCAAAATAACATAGTTATAGTCCCAGGAGATCTTAGCGCCGATTTCACTTCGGTCGAAGGTTTACTCACTACTTCTGGAGAGGAGTCTAGTAGAGCAATGAGAACGGGACAGACCCAAGATTTACTTATCACTTCGCGAGACAGATTCGGCAATGAGATTCCGAGTGGTGGTTTAGCCAGCCGGTTCATAGTAACACTATTTGGAGTGGAAGTCGAACGAGAAGTGACTCCCTCCGGTTTAATCTTGGACGACCTGGAAAATGGTCAGTACGCAACTTCATTTACCCCGCTCGTGGCAGGTACGTACCGCCTGGGAATCGAAATAATCACTTCAGGGGGCCTTGAAGGGATCTATTTTGCTGAGCCTCTCTTTGTAGGATCCACAAGTGTGGTTTCAGAGGAGATTATCAATTTTGATTGGGGAGTAGAACTTCCCGACTCGTTGAGTGACATCACAAATTCGGCAATATGGAGTGCAAAATGGTCTGGTTTCTTTCGCCCAAACGTATCAGAAGAGTTAGTTATGCTACTGGAAACCGAAGGGGCCGCCCGGCTACGCGTGTTTGATAAGGTTAACTCCATATCGTCGTTTCAAGCACAGGTAGCAAGTAGCGGTGGTTCCATGGAGTATTTCCTGAAACAGCAGGGGAGCAACCCTATCGTCTCAATAGACTTATGGACGGACTTCTTTAGTTCGAACGCGAATATATCGAGCACGAAAGAGGCAATAGCATTCCAAAGGGGAAATGTGGTAGCAGGAGGATTCTACCCGGTGCTTCTTGAGTTTCAGCGAGATATTATGGCATCTATACCGGCGAAACTCCGCTTTAGATATCTGACAGTCGACATGGTAGATCCCACGGAGTTACTGGGAGAAATTACAGTGACCAACAAGACGGTAGACCGACTTGCACGCCCAGTACCAGATGAACTGCTTTTCCCTTCGAAGTTTGTTGAACGACTGAGTGGCTCCCCCTTTTTTCCAGTGGCTGCCGCGAATCGAACAAGCCCCGAAAACTCCAGAGTCACTGGAGATGGCCGACGTTTCGCCACTGCTGGCATCATCTCAACATTCAAAGTTTCTCTCAAAGACAAGTGGGATAACCCTGTGCAAAGCGAAGAGGCCATCGAGGCCGGTGCAGCTGCTGTGGCTGTGCGGATAGCATCTTTGGACGAAATCCGCGACAGCCCGGGTGAAATTATCGTTGAGGTAGACGACTCCTATATAGGAGGAGCGCAGCATCTACTGAGTTACACTCCGACTGTACCCGGCCATTACTTACTCTATGTATTCACAGGGACTAACGTTACTATCGAGGGTGATCTCCCTGCCACGCTTGATTATCTAAACCCCTACGGCGTTTTCGGCTCCCCTTTCGCCCTGAGAGTTGATGAGAATGTTCAGGATGCCAATTCTTCCATAGCGTTTGGAGACGCTACCAAGCGAGCCGTTGCGGGACAGATCAGTACATTCTTTATACAAACAATAGATACCTTCGGAAACAATAGATCTTCGCCACAGACTGGAGGAATATCAGGGTATCTTGAACGGAAAGCAGGACTCTCCCAATCTGACGTATCTCCAGAACCTCCCGTACCATTTGTGGTAGAGTTCAGTACAGAATACGAGGGGAACGGTATCTACAGAGCCACATACGAAACAAAAGTTGCCGGCATATATTCTCTGATAATGCGCATTGGAGTCAAAGACATTCATATCAACGATGATCTCATTATAGTTGACGAAGTTGCCGCGGCGCAGGAGAGCGTCATAGACCGAAGCGCACGCTCGCAAACATTGACAGTGGGCACTCCTAATGTTTTTAAAGTAAATTTAAGGGACAGGTTCGGCAACCCTTTGACAAGGGTCGGGGATAAATTGATAGCGCGGGCCCGTGGACCTGGAGGAGGAGAAACTACGTACATTCTTAACGTTACAGATGCTCTGGACCCGCACAATCCACCTGTAGCACCGGTCGAGCGTTGGTGGGAAAGCGGGAATACCCACCCTAAGCATGACTTGAGTACCCTAATAAGAGAAAATCCAGCAGGCACTGGTACGAGTAGCGGCAGCGGAAGAATCTTCATCGCCCGCAGTGAGGAATGGTCACGAAGATACGTTGGGTTTTGGCCAGACTCGCCAGGGCTGTATGAAATCGATATAAGTCTGGCAACAGGCATCGGAACCGGAGAAAAGCATAACACTCTCACACGGGGCCTGCTAGGAGAGTACTTTCCAAACCTGTTATGGACAGGAAATCCCGCCGTGACGAGAGTCGACACAGCTTCAATTTTTGGGTGGGCAGCCGGAGATGTAGTCACAGCAGAAGCATTTCATTTTTCCCCTGAATTCCGTCGTGCAACCATAAACGGTACAAATATGGTTGGAGAAACTGTAGGAGCAAGGGCGAGGGAGATGTTCAGTCTTCTGGAAAGTGTCAATCGTACTACAGCTCACTTTCCGCACCCAAGGCACACGTCAGGACAGGATTTTGGCGATCAAGGAGCGAGCGGACCGTTTTTCCAGTTTGCTGACAAAAGACTGTCAATAAGATGGACCGGTTACATCGAGGCACCAGCGACAGCTTTGTACAGCTTTTTGGTCAACGCCCGGACCCGATTAAGGTTGTCAGTAGAGGAAGAAATTGTTATTGACACGTGGAACTGTAACAAGTCGGTAGCCGCCGGTCAATACTCTCAGGCTCTGCGAAAAGGGCAACTCTACAAACTTAGAATTGAGTACCAGTTCGAGAGTGGGCCATTTGCTCTCAGCGTAGCTTGGTCCTGGAAGGGTGACATCGATGCAGACTCAAGAGGTTTCCTACCTCTGGATAATGCGTTTTTGTTTCCGTTCTCAGTCCCAATTGCTGGTAGCCCACTCAGGATGACAGCAGCAACTAACTCCACCGGGCTCTAGCATCGCAGCGTTACAAGGAAAAGTGGGTGTGCTTACACAAATCAACAGCTGTTAACTCGCCGTTTTCCTAAGACTAAACCAATTGTTGAAGTCCAAGCGGGTGAGCAGGGCGGCGAAAGCCCGGGTGTTATCTACATCCGTGTCCGAGACGGCAGGAGATAGGGCGGAGGACATTTCGAAAAGAAACTTACATTCGTGTTCAAAGCGACGCTGCAAATCATTCACTTTATCCTCAAAATCCGATGACTGACTATAGTATCCGTTTTCCGAAAACAGATACGGTATAAGCTCCTGAAACTCGAAGGCTATTGAGAGTATTTTCGTTATACTGTTTGCTACCATTCGATTGCCTAGAAAGGACTTCTGTATGACTGAGTGTATAAATGCGTTGTGTGCTCTCATTAGAGATTCAAAGTTGGTGGCCTCCTCTATAGTTTGCAACAGTTTGGAATACGCGCTGTCGATGACATCAATTTGCATGTAATAGTAAAGCATTTCGATAGTAAACGTAATCCGGTATCGCAAGAGCCAAAAGTCTTGACTGATACGTCCACTGTTTACACTTGCATTCCTGGACACCGGCAAGAGCCGCTTCCACCTGCATTTAAGACAACAGTACGTATTAGAATCAGCTCATTCCATATTCGAGTCATTAGCTTACCAATAATTCAATCTACATAAGCAGCGACGAATGCTGAAAAGGTATCTAAACAGTTCTTCATATACATGATTCAGACGCGAACCAAAGACCAGCGACTGAGGCCATGGCACTTTGTAGCGCTGCGGACCACGAACAAAATTGTCAACAGCACCTCGGAAATCGTTGCACAAATGCAATGAAACCTTACCACTACCAAGGAACCATGTTTCTCAAAGTAGGAATGGCTAGAAGTGAACTGCCACTTGGCCACACACGCTATGCCATGACGGGGTACCTGCGCCCCCAATCCCACATATGCCCCAGTTGCAGCGGGGCCAGTATGTAGGTATGTTTCCATGTCTCCTCTCCAATTAAGGTTTATGCTCTCTACGTTTGTCGTCGAGGCATGCAAGGGACTTAGAGAGAACTGAATCTGACCATCTGTGGAGGGAGACTGACTAAAACTAAATTGAGTATGCAGCGAAATTGCCCAGTCTACTTCATCTGCAGAGCCTCCCTTCGTTTCTGCTCGGAGACGGCAGTTGGCAGATGTAATATACTCTCTGTTGTTCCCTTTACCCGTATTACTCCCGTAGTTAAAAACGTCACATGCACACTTCAATGTAACAACCCGCCTCTCAATGAACAAAGGAGTAAATGTCAGAGCCGCGACTATACTGGGGCAACCGAAATCTCCCACTCCCTCAAATCGAGGAAGCAAATACTGGCCACGAGTATCAGTGTGAATGATAATCCAAATATTTGCAGATCCAACTGATGCATTGTTAATCTCCTGCGAGGAGCACCGTCCTGCAAGACCTAGAGTGGAGTGCATCCGGAATCCCTTATTCAACTTAACAGTATCTTTAAACCACGTAACACCATTGGGACGGGAGTCACACTTCTCGTCTGCAGCTGCTAAGCAAAGTCCGTGAGAACGGAGAGCCCCACCCTGTTTGTTTTCATCTCCCGGTTGTTCGATCCCGCTGTCATTTCCGTATAGTATCATCTTAAGCGACGCTTTGAAGTCCCTCGAAAACTGCTTAGGCACGTCTGCATTGGTTGTCTCCATACTAGCCCCCGCCTGACCAAACAACAAACCAAACGACTGAACCAAAACTACTACATCAACGTTGGCGAAACATTCATCCTGGTTGGCGGAGCTCAGTAAAGCCGAAGCCGCCCAAGGACCTTCTCTTATTTCTTCCTCAATGGTTGGTACAAGAGTGGTAGATCTCAACAAAGCCGATTGAGAATCGGTGGATTCCGAATAGCCCGAAGTTGACGAGGCAGGCTTGAGCTTATCCAGAAGGGGCTCAACTTGCTCGATAAAAGCACGATAAAGTTCCCCTCGGCCTAGGAGCATATAGTTTCGCATGGCCGCAAAATGCTTCTGCAGACCACCATTCTTCTTTAGTACAGTGAGAATTCGGTTCTGTATCAGTGCTCCCATACGCTGAAAAGCGCACTCAAATGCTAGAGGATCGTGCGTCGGTTGCGCTTGAAAAAACTGTAAAATGCGAGTAAAGGGGCTACAGTAATCTTCCGCGCAGGACGTTTGTACATCCATACTGTCCACACTACCGCTCTGCTGCTCCCGTTCCTGGCGCAGCAGCCTAGTTGCTTTGCCCATGAAAAATATTCTGAGAGCTAAATCGTCTTCAATTATGCATTGAGGCACAGATTGCCAGTCAATATAGAATCTGTGGGACCATTCAAATGCCCGAACTGCAGTAAGATGTGGCAACATAGTTCTGGGGCTTATAAAATGGTTTCACATCGTGTACACAACAAATGGTGCGCATACCTTCACCTGGCAATGCAACCGCATTCACTTTGCGGTTTTGAGCACACAAGATATGACGAGCGTCGAGGCGCTCCTTGATAAAGAACTCATACGTCGGGTCTATAATCTCCCCGTGAGTAACCCATGAAGATATCTGCTGAATGATCGTTCTCCTCAATGGTCGCGCAAGTCTGCAAATGGTAATCAACATAGGCAGAGAATGAATGATTTATTCCACACGTTGTCTACGAGTATTACACACATTTGAAGGCATTCTCGTTGGGCCATCGTGACTTTCTCCATTTGGGAATACATTGCATCCAAGATCTGTCCTCCGGGGTAATGATGGGAGTCCAAATCTTCAAGAAAGCGTCCAATGGTAGAAAATTGTTCCCTATAGGGCTCCACTTGTGCCCACGCATATGATAACGTGATAGAATCCTGCTCCAACACTTCAGCTTCGAGGTCCAAGATATGTTTCTCGTACTTTCGTAAAATCATTTTGTCCAGACCTTCCAGGATGACACTCCGATATATCGACGTCCATTCTCGGCCCGTCTGAGCCGCATAGGCCTGGATATTACCCTCTACATCTTCAGTGGTTTCAGGAGTATTTTGGGTTCCTAGCTCAGTGCCTTCTGTCTCCAATAGCAGTCCCTGCTCACCTTTAATAGCCAATCTACCATGCTCTTTGGTTGAATGAGCGTGTCTCCTCGACCTTGTGTATGATTTAAGTGTGCTGTATTGTTTTCCTAAAGCAATAAACTGCTCCAAAAATGCTCTACCACTGTAGTCAGGGCCAGTTCCCGGCCCCTCTCTGTGCTCTTTTCCTTCTTGTATTGATTCTTTCAGCAATCTCGATACCATATCATTATAATCATCGTCCTCTCCTGTGTCTGCAGTTTCAGAAATGGTGGCGGTCATCCTTCGAGAGTCCCCAGAAGAGACATCCAGGGAGGATGTTTCCGCGTAGGCATCCGCCGTGAGCGCAGCATCCTCCCACTCCCCTTCACCCAGAAGCCATAAAAACACCTCCCGGATGATGAATTTCATATCACCCACACATACACTGACCTACCCAAAACCCGATTTAATGAAGGTAAAGCAACCAACCAACAATTCACTGGTATCAATAACATGTCATGTGAATATACTCTTGTGTACTGTATGTAGTATTTTAAATGAAGCTTGTAACTTAAGCGTTAGTGGAATTCAAAAAACCCAAACTCTTTGAAATCTTGCTGCTCTCCTCTTTTGTAGTAAAAAGATGCAAATATACGTCATGAAAATAAAGTCGCTCAGCGATAAGGAACCCGGTCTAGTTTTGTTAGATTCGGTAAATGTCCTATGGCGTCTTCGGTAATTGCGGTCTGTCCGCAACAACTAATGTCGAGTTCGCGCAACCGACGCAAGTGCGTAAATGCCTCATTTGTGATCGTTTGCTGATGGCAGCTTTGCATATCCAGTCTCGTCAGTTTTCGTAAATGGCGGAAGCCGTAATCGGTGAGCGTATCCTGGCTGCAGTTAGAGATGTCTAACAATTCCAAGTGCCAGAGGTGTCGTAAGCTTTCGTCTGTAATCGTCCGCTGCTGACAACCGTCAAGGTGTAACACTCGTAACTGTGAGAGGTGACGGAACGCTTCGTCACCCACAGAACTCTGACAGCACTTGGACATATCCAGCAACTTGAGGTTGGTAAGATGCACGAATGCCGAATTTGTTATTGTTGGTTGGTCACACTTTGACATTATCAACGTCTTAAGCCTATGCAGTCCTTGAAATGCCTCGTCGGTTATAGTGGGCTGATTGCATCCCTTCATAACCAGACAAGTCAAGTTATTTAATTGTTGGAATGATGCATCCGTAATAGTGGTCGCGTTACAGTAACTCATTCGTAGCTCTTTTAAACTACTCAGACGGACGAGCGCCGAGTCTGCGAGTGCATTAGCCTTGCACTCAGAAATATCCAGTTCCTGAAGCCTTGTGAGCGGAGCAAACAGAGAAACGCTGAACGGTTCCCCGGTGTAGCCACGAATGTCTAGTGTAGCAAGATTCGGAAAATTATCAAATATATCAGCGTTCGCGAGCGAACAATGTAGAGGTCTTGACATGTCCAAGTGTGTCAATGCGGTGAGTTTACCAAACGAATTCTTGTGATACGTACATCGTGACATTCTCCATGACTTCAGAGTCTTTGCAAAGCTCGAAATGGCCAGAACGAGTGATACACGTTGACAACTGCTCATATCAATCTCTCTCAGGTGCGGCAAGTGAGTGAGAGCACGCTCATTTATCTGATTGCATCCGTTCATGGTCAAACTTTGTATGCGGGGAACGTGAGGGAACAGCTTTTCGCTAAGTGTCTCCTGTGTACAATGATTGATATCGAGCGCTGTTAAATTCTCAAGACGGCTAAACGCGTCATCAGTTAGGGTAGTCTGGGAACACCAGGGCAAGTGCAACCGCCGAAGACTGGAAAGATGGCAAATCCCAGCATCACCTAGCCCTTCTTGGTCACAGTGTCCCATATCCAACATCGTAAGATGCCTAAGGGGCCGAAACGCTTCGTTGGTAATGGTTGATTGACAGCACTCCCTCATTTCCAAATGTCGAAGATTCGACAATCTCTGAAAGGCGGAGTCCGAAAGGGTATCTTGACGACAATTATTCATGATAAGACACCGCAAGTTTGCGAGATGTTCGAAGGCTCTATCGGAAATGGTCGTTTGATTGCACCTACTCATATCCAGTGTCCTTAAGTAAACAAGATTTTCAAATGCTTCGTCCGTAATTTCGGGTTGACTGCACCAGCTGATATCCAAGAAGGTTATATGCGAGAGGTGGTGAAATGCTGAGTCCGTGATCAGGCGGTTGCCCCTCAGCGAAACAGAACTGATATTCGAGTTGCTTACTTCCGTGAGCGCGAAGTCAACGCTATCTCTCTCAGCACCGGAGAAATCGGTCACATCGCTAAAACTTTCATTCATAAAGCCCAGAACATTTTGTTGCTCCCTTTGTACCATCTTTAAGCGACCTGCGAAGTTTGGCAACTTGTCCTGGAGTTGCTTGTGTAAAATGGCAGCTTCGGGAGCTACCAAAGTGTGCCGAGCCCAGGGTAAATGGCTGGCAAAAGATCGACTCGTGATTTTTTGAGGCACCCACTGTAAACAGTCAAAGGAGTTTACGGGGCCATTTTCCACATACATCCAATATAGGACATCCATGCTCACATCATGCCCCTTGGAGTGGAATTGGTACCATTCGATGTACAGTCTCAGGATTAACATAATGCTTGCTTCCGTCGCGTGCGTAGTTCTTTGGTCAGTACCAACTAGCGAACTCATAGATCCTCATGCGAGACGGACGAAGAAAATTTTGCCACACTTCGCAATTCCACAGTGGCGAAATACCGGGTAGAAGGGTGAGAACATTCAGAGTTCGCTGAACCCGCCCAGTAGAGGAGAAGGGCGAGTTGCTGCTACCACTTCAGTCTGCACTACCACGACTCGTTGATTCCAAAGCGATATATGGAAAACCCCTAGGAACGAAGGATCTAGCACTGTCTGAACATACAGCACATGCATTGCGTGGTCTTCTGGTTGAAGTTGGCGTCAGCGAGCAAGGAGCAACTACAGTACACTTGTGGTATATGGAGAACAGAACCACACTTGGTTGTAACCCCAAATTGGTGGCACTAAAAAGAAGCATGGAAAGCAGGAATAGAACTGCAGGCCACGGTGAGAATATTGACCAACTCAATCTTTAAGACAACCCAACTACAGGCTTCGCACCCTCAAAACCGGACCTTAATGAAACATCGCTGATGAAAGGTCGCTGGGAGAGTTCACGTGTGTACGGGTATTGCTCAGACCGGAAGACGTGTCGAGTTCACCCAAGAAATGGCCGACATGGTAAAGATATTTTCCACTGAAATGGTTGTAAACGGGAAGCCCTTGCTCTTCGTCATCAGGGAACCTGCTTGAAGGCAAGCAGCAGCTTCCCAGTGGGAACAGTTTCGTTCAAAGAGTCCAAAACTTCGTCAAAGGGTCTTCAACAAGCCTTTTCAAGATGGGGAGACGATGCCGTCTTTGCCGGTGGAACCCTCGACGTCTTCCTCCCATGCCTGGACGAAATGTCCACAGGTCATTCACGCAAGAGATATGTAGTCAACCAGTGCAACTACCAACTACTACTGTAGGTACAAGTTGTAGTCCCGGTGTGCGAATTCGAATAAATTCTTCATACAGCTACATATGTATGTATGTAACGGCTTCATTACAGGGCAATGCTGGCATGTCGGAAACCATTCGAAGGGTTAATGACAATGTATCCAAGAAGAGTGGTATGGAATCTCCCAAAAAGGCGTACCCAGAAGCTTACTCCAGCCTCCCGTCCCTTAATTTCCCCCATCGACCGAGATACTGCGAGGGTACAACTAGAACTCATGCGACTCAAGTGACACTCGTATGATAGACCGCCCATCTGACAGCTACTGTCTGTACTCTGTGTTTCGTGAAAACTCCAAGTCTACCACACGCGTACCCGACTATAACATGCAGTCTGTACTGTAAAGAACCCGCAACTATGTATTCAATACGACCGGACATCAACTACTGAGCCCAGGTGAACCATCCTTTGTACACACTTCAAGCTCTATTCAATTTGAATCTTCTTAAAATGTTGCCCAGTTTATTTCAACAATAGCAAAGTGATTTGAAGAGCCCTGGAGCTGGAGCAAAGTAAACATGCAAACAAATGATCAAGAGTTGTGATCTCCTCTAGTGGGAAGCTGTCCAAATCTGGGGCTCTCAGATATCCACTGCAGCTCATCTAATGATACGGGGCAAAGGTCGGAGTATAACAAGCTTTGGTCCCCGTTCACACGTTTGCTTAAAGAGCCAACTTCACTGGTTTCCCCCTTGCCATCTTCTACAGCAATCATAAATTCGTAGGCGGGGTTATAGTGAGTCTTCTTAAAGGGGCCTAACGGGCGCGAAGTAAAGTGCTCCTCGTCAAGGAATACTGAAAGTTCCTCCCGCGGCTTCTTTTGAGAACTTTCTTGGCTCTCTTCGACTGTGGATTCAGGCGACTGTCGTTTACCGGATCTTCCATGGTCAATTGCTGGAGAAGAGGCAGTGTGCTTTGCTACGTCTTCACTCACTACCGATCCAAGTCGCTTGCAAATGGCTCTCTCAACGTCATCCACCCGAGCACCGTATTCTCCAATATCATGCTTGAGTTGAGATTTCGGAGAGACAGAGAACGCAGGCAACGAGGGAAACCGAGCGCGTCCGTTGGACGACAACTTTGCAGACATCGCGTACTGTGGATAGTCATAGTTTCTGCCACTCCCAATACTCATTACTGTATCTCCCCGCTCCGCAACCCAAACAGCACCAGGCTGGCCAAGATGTGCTGCTGTATATCTCGAGTGACTTCTACCACGAACCCTCTCTAGCTTTGCTTCTCGGACAAACACAGAAAACTGCGACTCCCTATACCTTTGTTTTTGACTGTGCTGATGTTCCTTTTCATTCTCTATGTGATGCGCCGCAGAAGACATCTCCGCGCTGTTACCATTGCCTGCTTGAGCATTGGCGGAAGATGGGGGTTTGGAGCAGCCGCTTTCATCTGGCTGGTCCGCAGAATCTGTATTGGTCGATGAGAGGACTCTCGCTTTTTCGTGGATGCTCTTGTATTTCTCCAAAATGTTTGCTGCTGATTCTGAGTCCAAACCTTGATGGTCACTGTAGTAAACATCCGCAGCAGTTAGCTTGTTTCCAGGTAGCACTTGTAGCGAGGAAGCAGTTTCTTTTCGATACTCTTTTGCCAGATCTACTAGCTTTTCTCCAGCACTTGTGGGATTCTGCTCAACCACCTGAACGGCATCGTCAACGGCTTTCCAAAGTACGTCTTCGTGAATGTCTTCCAAGCCTACATATTCCACAGTCTTCGTAGTTCTCCAAGGAGGAATCATCCCAAATAAAAAGCTTGGGACGGTACGGCTTGTTACTGGTTTCTCCTCGTGCTCTTTCAACATAAACTCAAAGCTGGCCTGAGACGGCAACTTATGTTTCTCAATGGTATTCGTGGATATCGTATAAAACGGCGCAATAATTGGGGACGAGAGGTTATTACGGGCGTGGTACTCTACTTGCAACTCCGGGCACTTCATGTTACAAGCATGAATCCATGACGAGTTAGCCGGTGATACTCCTTTCCATGCCACTAAGTATTCCAAGTGATTCTTCTGCGGAGTCGTATGAATACCGCGACTGTCTTCCTATCCAACAGAGTCATACACATGCTTACCTCAGTAAATCGGTGGCTTATTATTCCGACTACCTCATGGCAATAATACACGATACCATCGCATCCATAAAATCCTCCTTCGACAGCAGCATGCTCAAGTGGCGTAGGAGCCGTAGTCTTCTTCAGTTCTTCTCGAGTAGCTTCTTTACCATGGCGCGCAACATGCTCAAAGATTCTCAGTCGCCTAAGGTGCACTTCGACATCATCTTGATACACCTTTTTACGAGGTCCTTTACGTGCCGGGGTGATTAACTTCCCTTTGTATCGCACCGTCCTTGAGGAATCAAGCCAATGAGCCAGTAGGTCCTGAATCCGTTGAATCTCTTCCGGGGTCCCACGAATAGCCCCGGTGACAAATTGGTTTAACTTCTTTTCGCTGCAGGGCACATAGAAATATAGTCATGTGTTAAGAAACAGACGAGACAGACAGAATGTTGAGAGCTGCAAGGCATGACGTGAGCTTACCTGAGGCCTAGCATGTCAGCCACCACCTTCAATGGCACCCCCGCTGCTTTGAGGGATCCTTTGACCTGCAATCATCATATTTCCCAAATAGAATAGAAAATGAAAAAAATGGAGTGAAATATGATGTCTAATGCACCCCATACGTCGTCTTGCACTCTCTTGGAGATTTTCAGCCCTCCCGGCTGCTGTTGCACTTGGTTGGCCGCCATACTGCAGTGGTTCTATCCATCTATCCTTCATTAATAAATGAGGTTGTACCGTATCATCCAGGAACCTCGACGGGCCGACGACGGCACGACTGTACAAATCGACAAATTGCAGTACAATGTACAAACGACACTGTGAAGCAATTTGACTTGAAGCCTTTTGTTGAATACCGGTATCATACCCGGCGGTATGCCTGGAGTTGACTGTTTGTTGCGCCACAGTTTCCTTGTCCATTTTAGTTTCCTCTTGATGGTCTGGCCATGACTCGGGAGAAACATTGTCTTCCTCCTCCTGGCATCCAATACACAGCTTGCTGGGGACCATGCCGACAACACGTCGTAGTCTGAGGAAGCGCAGCTCTCCAGCGAAGCAAAATGGAGCTATTCGGGCTCATTCACCCACCAAGAAGCAGAAATCCAAGACACGGCGCTACCACCGTCGCCGCCCGAAAAGCAGTGAAGAGAATGTCAATGGAACGAGTTCTGGTCCGGCTATTATACCTCATGAAGGGGAGTTCAAAATCTGCCACCATTTTCAATGCATTCGGCGTGAACAAGTTGCTCCTGTGCTGTCCAGACCTCATAAATGGAGCTGCCAAGGTACGCTCGTTTGTGTCTCTATGTTTGCCTGAAAACCTCGGCGGCCCTCAACGGTGTCGATGCAGTCTGTTGCACCACCCAGGAAGTGTTCGTGTGCTTAACGTGTGGGCACCGAGGCTGCTCTCGAGGGGTCGATAAACACGCATACGCCCACTTCGAAGAGCACCCGGATCATCCTCTGTCGATGCAAGTGCCAGGTGCGATTGTGTACTGCTACCAAGGTAAGCACCTGGAACTGCACCGGCTATGGGGTTTATTGGAGGAATCTGGATTGGAGGTTTGCAGATGAGGAATGGGTACTACCGGATGCTGACAACAATCGGCATGACTTGACGCTATTACGGCAAACCGTGTATATACTTGCGCAAGGAGCGGTGCCGTAAGTGCCAGTCGTTTTCTCTACACAACTGCTGCTTGCTTTGACGGTGCGTGTATCGTGTACAAACAGGGGAATGATCACAAGACGGGGGACGCAGTTCTCTTCGGACAAAAGTCTTGGCGTTTCTCAGCCATCTCTTGCTAGATTGCCATCGTGGGATGAAGGGGAGCAGAAGGTCGCTGGATCACCACAAGCGAGGAAAGGAGTCCTGCCAGGTCTCAGCCAGGCCGACTTAGACGAAGAAGTTGAGTCTGATCGTCTAGCTACGGCCAAACAGTGGCATCTATATCGCACTCTAGCAAGAGCATTTCTGGCTTGGCACTCGGGTGTCAAAAACAAATTTGACGAGAAAAGCCCATTCCCGGACGAAGCCGAATACATCTCCGAAGATGAAGACCAGGACCAGAAAAGAACTGATACCCAAGAAGAGATGGATTATCGTAGGTTTTACTTGTACCCAGAAGATGCGAGAGAATTAGATTTGTCCATCGCTGGCACCGTGTTTAACCTTCAAAAAGTTCCTGCTGTACTTCGGCACCATAAATCGAAGAAATACGGCGATTACTATACCGATATACCGACGGTACGTTTTGCGCTTCGGATGACTAGTCTTGTGGATGTTTGAAGAAGAGAGTGTCCAAATTTGCAGGATTCGTCAATGAGTGCGCAGTTAGCGAGAAGGAGTACATTGCCGAAAGGGAGAACAGGTTTGAGGAATCTAGGTATGCCCGTCTTCGCTTTTGATTCATGTACCTATTTCTTGAGCGGATCAGCTTTCTTGCTACAGGAAATACATGTTTCATCAATAGTGTTCTTCAGTGTTTACTTCATACGCGAATGTGGAGGAAGTATTTCTTGAAGCTTAAGCAATTTACTTATCCCAGCAATGCTCCGTTTCCGTCCAGCGCATCCAGCAGTGAAGCGACAAGTTTCACGTGTACTTCCGACGGCGGAAATAGCAATACTTCGGCAAGTAGTATAGCTCATGCTACTCCAATGTTGTGGAGGCAAGATACGAGCGCGGTGTACTCTTACATGGAAAAACCTTCAAAGAAGAATACATTGGGAGAGGCCAGGGGTATCACTGAAGAGAAGGAATCCAGCATGGATGGTGGTACTGGGATCAGCTCTGGAGGTTCTGGAGCTCGAAGTGGGACGATACATTCTGTCGCTACTCGCTCGCCTTCGTTAGGACCGAGGCTTACCTTGACTCCCGCAAAGAATACTTACGAGAACGAGCCTATGAGTCCCTCGCCCTCTCCCTGGGGCCTAGATGATTTTCAGCTCGACGCACCAGCGCAAGATCAAGAGTCCCCTCATGGCACAACAGAACTTCATCGGCAGACTTCCTTTAGAGAACATCCTGACCGACAAGAAGGCCATGACAACAATGAGACTATGGTTGCTGGATTTATGTTCTACTCCAAGGATAGCACGCTTGGTGTCGAAATGAGTAACGTTGCACGCCTCCTCTGGTCAGGGAGATGGGCAGTGATAACGCCGTATGCCTTCATTGTTGTAAGTGCATCTATGGTTCAATCGTATATGATAGTGATTTTACGGAGCTGGAAATCTTGTTCGCAGACTGTGTGGCGTTTGCTTCCGCATTTTAAAGGCTACAACCAACAGGACGCTCAAGTATGTTTATACAAGAGTAATTCCGCGTGCCAGTTGGTCTGAATTTCTGAGCGCCGAAATGCAGGAATTTTTTGCTGCCCTCGTAGATTCGATGCATGAGGAAGCTATGCGTGGAGGAATTCCACAGGACATTTATGAAAGCTTTCTCGAGAATTCAACAAATGACAATGCAAAACCAAATGGCTCTACGGAACTCCGAAGTAGCAGTGCCCTCCGTTCTCTACCAGCATTCCGTCCACCCAAGAAGGTAGGTAATACGAAGTCCAGTGGTCAGACGGCACAGCCTCAGGCGAAGACAAAACGATTAGGAGTAAGAGCATCCTCGATGAAACGGGTGGGAGGAAAACGAAAAGAGGAGGAACCCCCGGCAACTCACCATGAAGGGCCGTTATTTTACCGATACCAACCGTCTGATCACGTGGCCACAACTGTGTGTGGGACGATGATAAACCGAATACAGTGCTCAAAGTGTCAGCATGAATCGACTCAAGAAGAACCGTTCTCGCATCTTAGTGTTGATGTTAGCGCCCCGCGCATCAAAGCCATGTCTAAAGGAGATTTGGAAGATTGCCTCCATGAAATGGTCCAACCCGAAGAGCTGAGTGGGGACAATGCCTACTACTGCTCTTCCTGCTGTGAATATGTGACGGCACACAAACAACGGATGCTCAACCGAGTTCCATATGTAAGGATTTCTTCATACTTGCTTCGACTCTTGGGAACCTTAGTGATTGATCTTGAACTGCAGGTCCTAGTCATTCATGTCAACCGAGCACAATGGTCTCTGCAAGGTGCTAAAACCAAGATTGATAAATTTATTTCTGTAAGTCGTGTTTGATAAGTTAGTGGAGGCAGTTTACTTGACCTGTATGTGATTGAATGTCCTGCAGTACCCACTCGACGATTTTCGTCCCTACCGTTACGTTTATAGTGAAGCTCATCCTCCTTTAAACCAGGTGTCGGCGGATACCGGGGAATATCAGGACTCTAATGATGCTCCCCGCACACACAGACGCCGAGGATCAGTCTCCGCAGAAAGCGCTCAGTCCCTTTGGACTCCGGTAGAAGCGAAACAATTTACGGAGCTTCCTGAGTACAAATTGGTAGGACTGGTTGAGCACAGTGGGCGCGGAATCGATCGGGGTCACTACATCTCATTTTGTCGAGATCCCTTCCCTAGAGATGGTAGGTGAAGTCCTATTATCTGTGTCGGCCGCGACGACTGTGAGGATGATTAGTGTTCCCGTTGCAGATACCTGGCATTTGTATAATGACCATCATGTAACCTTGGCTAGCACCGAGCAGGTTGCTCATACTCAGGCGTATATATTGTTTTACGAGCGCGTTGACAGCAGGAATTACCCAACTTGGTAGCCTAGTGGTTGCGGGTAGTTCGAATTACCACAGGTTTCTTCCCTGTGGTACACAGCGGTAGAGGTAGAGACACAAACTCAGTCTCCCTACTATACACGTTGCGTATTCTCTTTAATGTATTTGAAAGTGAATACACCACCACAACGGTGAGTGGAACTCCACTTGAACAAGAAAACTGTACGAGTAAGACTTAAGTTACTTAACCCTTTCCAAATTGATTATTAAATTCCACTTCACTGGATTGTTGACGAAATGAATGTTTTTGAAATAGTTTGTATAAAGGAAAATAGTGGTAATAATGGAGTACTTGAATACATTACAAAGTACGAGTGCTGAAGTTAATGCTTTAGGCGCTTTACTGACCGATTCCAATGGGTTTACGATACAAGGTGCGCAGACTTACCTCCGTAATTTATTTTTTTTTTAAAGAGCTATCAATCCTCGTGCAGCATCGGGCGAATTACCGCTGGAGAGTGGCCCTTACATCCGATCGTTGTGTCAACGAGCGCATGCATTAGCGAAAACGACGGGGGAATCCACCAGTGGAGGCCCTCCCGTGGTGACTATCGAGACCAAGGACCGCCATATTACAGTCCGTTCCGTCGATGACCACGACCAACAGTACTCTCTGGCTCTCATCTCAGACGCGAACCAGGTGAATGCCCCATTGAAAGTGAAAAAACCAGCACATGACAGCCAATTGGACCATGGAGCCAAAGGCGCCTCGGGGGGCCAAGGAAGCCAGCATGAAGAAGGGGCCAATGAAGGCCCCAAGGCCACGTCGGATGAACATGATGAAGAGGATGACGAGCAGAATGAAGAGTATGCCGAACGAGAGGACCATCCTATGGAAGAGGACGAAGAAGATGACGGCGGTGGCCATCATCGAAGAGGGGATTCTGAATACTGAAAGCCATAACACACTATGGTAGCTATATCATCAGAGGAGTGAATCAGGGTATGGGTACGAAATGTATACATGTGCTTGGAGTGCATTACAACTTGTCTCAATTATTGTTGTGAGCGTATTCACACTTGTTGACCACTTACGCATAACATGCCTCGGGCCTTGGTATTTGGGTTGCCACCTGCACGTGGTAAAGGGGGAAGGGCATTGCCGCAACGTGTGTTTCCAGAGGCTTCTGAAAAATTGGGGTTCTTGCGGGGAGGGGCAGTTCGTTGCGGGGGAATCACCGACGTTATCTGACTCGAACTCGAGGAGATAATACCCTGTATTGCTGACTCTGCGCTGTTTTCATCCAAAGCTGCTCGTGATGGTTGTTTTGGTTGCACTCTTCTTGGAGGTAACTGTCTTGATGTCGCGGGGATCTGTCGTGAGACCGTACCAGCCATGGTAGTAGAATTACCGCGGACAGTCATCAAACTAGGTAGAGTCTCCGGAGACTGCGTAGTATAGTCCTCCTTTTTGGACTTCCACTTCTGTGCTTGCGTTCGTCGAGTGAAACAATTTCTTTGTTGCTTCTCTTTAATTTGCTCCTTGGGTGCTGATAATGGTTTGGCACTTGGACGATGAGCATGGACGTGCTCTTCGTGAGATCCAACTATGGAAGCTCCCCGAATGTCTAGTGATACGTCACTATGCTCTGTATTGGGTCGGTCAAAACTTGTACAATTCTCTTTATCAGAACCATTAGGAGAACTCGGTGACGAATTTGCCTTCTTCCGCCCTGCGATCCCAGGCACCGAAATTTAAGCAGGAACTATCCTAACCAAAACGTGGCTGGCACGTGCACATACCGACAACGTTGGTGTTTAAGATCAATCCAGGCAGTATTACTTTGTGTTGACAACTAAGGGCGGGACATCTGTAATGTTTTCCCCGGAAATGATCTTCTAGACAATTCTGCGGATAAAAGAAAAAAAAAAAGCTAATCGACTGGAAGAAACTTGCCCAGAAGGACGAAAATAGTAGCTTACCTTATGGATAAGGTGATAACACGGCAGCACACAACAGCCGGAATCATCCGTCACCAATAGTCGTACATTCATACCACAATGAACGCATGTCTGTTCGTCAAACCGCGTTGTGGCAGTCTTGAGTCTCGTTCCATCTTTCCGGCTCCACTGTTGGATACAGTTAGAAAGATATTGAAACAGCTCAGGAGATGAATTGATTCGATCCAGCTCCAAGAGTCTTTCGTAATCTTCATGGGTGATTTCTCTGTGCTCTAGTTCCTGTAGACTTTCGGGTAAAGGCTGCATATTGCTCGTTCCGTCACATTCTCGTGGAGCGGGGATCCAAGCACAGTTGCCGGGCCGATCTTTCCGAACTATCGCATGGCCTTTGTGCCGACAACGATGGAAGCAACGACTGCAAAGGTCTGCTTCGTCGCATTCAATGCATCTATACCGGCATCCATATAATGGTTTTGTTCCACATTCGACACAAACAGTCCCAAAGTGCACGTTTTTGGGTTTCTTGCGGCTTTTCTCCTTGAGATCCTCTTGCAGTCTTCGAAGCACTTCGGGTGCTTCTCCCCATTCATGGCGGCAGAGCGGGCACGTAACGGCTTCATTGTGTGAATTGCGATGCTCTGCCCAAGCTTTCATGCACTTAACATGGGCATGCTTTTCACATGAATGGCAGAAGGTAAGGAACTCTTCGGGGATAATGTCAATCTGACAAATCGGGCACACTTCCTCCGGGTCCAATTTCCGAACTGGCCGAGAACCTTTGCACACTGTCATGGGGTTTGCATCAATGTCTTCTTTTCTCTCTTTCTGATGCTGGTCACGCTCTTGCTGCTCCTGTTGTCGTTGTCTGCGTTCCTCGGCTAGGCGTTCCCGGTTGTCCGTCAAGTGTTGCAACTCCCGTTCGGAGAGAGACTGGTTCACAAGCACCGGGTCATTCTCTTCAAGCTGAAAGATGCGTACGAGGACAAAGACAATATGCAAGCATACTCCAAACTTGGAGTTTTTACACGAACAACACTTGGACGGGGTCAATGAACTCAGAGTTACACGACTCGGTTTGTGTTCCTCTTCCGCGCGGACGACAAACGACAGAGGTCCTTGTTCCTTCAGCAGGAACAATCGGCAATTTCGCAGCTTCTCCATGACAATCTTCAGCATCTGTTTGGGAGTCATGTCGCTCTGTTTACCTCGTTTTCGCCTCCGTATCGTGCTCGAGGTATCCACTTCACAAGCCTCATGATGACTGATTTGGTCCATTTCTGAACGGTCCGTTCCTCCTTGAGACCGCGCGCTGCCTTGGTTGCCAGGAATATCTCCATTTGAGGCACCAGTAGGGCCTCCAGAGGCAGCTGCCATCATGCTTGGGGGTGTATCAATCTCGTAGCATGGAGAGACCGTTAAGCTCGCAGTGCACAACTTCAACTACAGCTGATTTCGTCGTGAATGCCGCGCTCCATCAAGCCACAACCATTCTAAGACAATTATATATTTTGGTTCACATGTTTCATTCCTCCATACTAAGAAATAACTCCTTCTAAGCAGCAGAAAATAGTCCCAAGGGGAAAAGGCAACGAAAAGTTTGCACGCTTTTTGGCGGAAATAGACGATTGGAGACTCGTGGGGTTGTATATTGGCTGTTTAGGGTACAATCATGGGGAGCGACAGCAGTGATGTCTCCTCCTCTCTTTTGTCTTCCTCTTCAGCCTCTTCGGGGTCTTCTTCGGAGGAAGACAAGGGAGGAAAAAGTCATCAAAGAGGGCATCGACCTCCCTCCAGAGCCGAAAAGGACTATAACGGAGGCGATTATTACACAGTTATAGCCGATTTGCGGAAGCCTTTAGGTCTCAAATGCGGGGTACGCTGCTTGCCACTTCACTCTCTGGTGTATCTCGTGTATTCACGGCCATAGTACGACGTTTGACAGATGACGCCACGACCCCAATATGGACGCATGAAGGATAGACAGGTGCATATCAAAGAGATAGCGCGGTCATCACAGTTTTATGGGAGGATCAAAGAGGGTGACGTACTCGTCAAAGTCGCACAGAAACTAACGTCCCCTTCCAGGGAACGGAATAGCGGAAGACGAAGGCGACGGTCCTCTCAAACCGAACCAACGGTGTGGGTGATACAGACTCTGCAGGATGCGGTGAATGTGAGTGGCATGTAGTGGTAGTTCCTGGTTGATACTCCGCGTGAAGACTTATGTACTATGTGCAGGCGTTTCAAGAAGTATATGAGGCAAAAACTCGAAAGCATCCGTTTGCAGTATTATATTTGTTCCCGATGACCAACGATTCAAATCCTCGTTGTGAACCAATGCATTCCCAGGAATCTTCCGACAATTCCAGCACGAAGTTTAACGATGAATTCTACTGGGAGAATTCTCGTAGTACAGAGGCCCTTCACTGCTCCGTGAAGGAGCGAACCACTCTCACTCAGTTACAGATCTACAAGGAGAAGCTTCGCGCCGTAGCAGATTCATGGAAGCAATTAATCAGTACGAGCGAGGTGGTGGCGTCTTCGTCAGAAGGAAAGGGCGACCGAGGAAACTACCATGGATTTCCATGGACGTCTGCAAACGCGGCTTTAAAGAGAGAGATGTTAAACGAATATCAGCGAAGGAAGGCGATCCGATGCTATGGAGAAGCTCAAGCACTTTACGAGCGTGTCGAGGAGCAAGAGAATGAGGTGAATAAGCACATTGCTCAACAGGGAAAATACAGAAAGCATGGCTTCGCAGTCTCAAGGGAGGGTTTGTTGGACGTTATAACGCGAGACAAACTGCAGCAATTGGGTTTATCCGTGACCAAAGTGCAGCAAGATCTGACTCAGTTTTTGGACACCCTACAAAGTAATGATGGAATCGCGAACGGATCTACTCTAGAGAACGGAGAGATTAATTCAGATCACGCTAGGGGCGCCCACAAGGTAAATTCAACCTGGGAGCATTCTAAGTATCGAGGTGTTGGACATCGACATACGGAGACAGCTAAAAGGAGCAGGACTTCTAGTTACGACGAACGTATCAGCATGGCAGAACTTGAGGGATGGGCAGACGTAAGTCCAGAAGATAGTCAATTCGACAGCGAGAATGCAAGCGTCTTTTCTTCTGAGAATGAGGAACAACACGAGAAGACGAGCAAAGAGCTGACTGGCTCAAGAAAGAAAATGACTTTAAACTGCCGGGAATCACGCAAAGAAGCACATAAACTGCCTTCAGATATACCTTCGCAGACGGCATATTCTAAGGATGTTCAAACCGCGGTCACTCCAGAGCACCGACAATCCCTTAACCACTCAGGCTCCTCTCTACAGCGTAACTCAGATCTGAAGTTGCGCCGTGGCTATAGAAACGGAATTTACACCCAGTTGAAGTCTACACCTCCACCGGCTTCTCGACTGCCCGATACGTGTCGTAAGCAGGACAAACCGCGGAAGGTCCCACAACCGGGACAAGGGTTAGAAGGCGAACGGAATACTTATATAGACGGTAATTCTAACGAAAGTGTGAACGATAAACTGAAGAGGGTTGATGATGTCCCTGAAGCACAATTATGGCATCCCAAATCCGTGGCATCGTTTGGAGTAGCATCGGCCCAGAAGGCTTCAGCTGCAGCAGTTAGAGTAGCTCTGCACGGTGCATCCGTACTCAATTCCGATGCGGCTATGCAAGATACGATGGGTCGCGATTTTAGTTCGCTTGACATTGATAACAAGGAAAGGACAGTGTTGAAGGAGGAAGATAATTTGAGCAACGACGGAAGCACCTTTGTTCAGCAGCTATCACTTGAGGATTTGGCAGCTAGTCCCCACCTCGAGGTGAAAGACATCGCTCGAAAGGTCCGAGATCGCCTTCAACACTCTCCCACTGACAGGAAGTCTCGAGACACTGATATGGAAAAGAGTGATACCATGACTTCCACGAATACTTGTGGAACCGGAAAAACCCATCCGCGGATAGCTGCCATCTTTGGGTCGTAGTCCTTCAAGTCAGCATCCCTTTGGAATTTTTCCCACATTCAGCCCCCCGTTTCCAGTAACATGCTGGTGGAACCGGAAAAACCCATCTGCGGATAGCGGCCATCTTTGGGTCGTGGTAATGCTAGTAATGTACAACGATGCCGTATATTCCTCGTACTCATACTCTATTTAAACGAACTCTTCCTCCATATGTTCGTCATGATTACTATCCCTGTAGGGGCGATCATTCAATCTCTGCGAGACCCTTCGCGCAACTCGTTCACCTTCTCGTAACAGTTCTGCGATTGACCAGTCGTCCTCGGATATGTAACTGTCCTCATCGGAAGGAGGGGCCGACTCGCTCCATCCATATCCCGGAAGAAACTTGTCTGGTTGTTCATCCTCTCCCATGCTCAACCTAACGTCACCAGGAACGTCATCTGTTTCAACGCCTATTTCAGCGACATTGCGGCTGTACGTTGCTGGGCCATTTTCTCCGGCGGATTTACCCGCCCTTAAGGCTCTTTCCTCGGCAGCAAGCTCATCCAATTCCTCAGGACCAGCATAGCTGTCAGAATCATCTTCATCGCTCTCAAGCCAATTCGCATCCCAGTGCGACATTTCATGGGGTGCTTCCTGCTCGTCTTCAATACTCAATCTACTATCTGGTCTCGCTTCGTCAATTTCAAGCCGGGGAACAGCATCTCGTCTGTCGATATTCTTTCTCTTCGCTCTTATTAGCTTATGTCTCTCCCAAAGACAACGCGTACGACACCACCAAGCAAAGTAATTTGTCCATACGGACTTAACTGTATGCTCTAAGCGATACAGCATCGCACCAATAAAACGCATTCCAAAAATCAAAACGGTTAGACCGACAATGATCCAGGTGCCCCATTGGAAGACGTCATTCAGATTCACCATAGAAGCTACCATCCTGCAATGATTATCCAAGTGAGGAAGGGCAATATTAGAAGAAAGCAAGTACCTCCTCTTACCAGTTGGTGAGTAGCCAAAAGCTAAGGACCCGGGTGCGAAAGGCTGCGAATTCAGACGAGACTGTCTCGTTCTCCTCTCGCAACTTCTTTTCCCGTCTGTAAAAGGATCGCGCAATAAATGAGATGTTACGAAAAGTCTCAACCAGACACTGCCATACTTACTCCTTTATTTTACGTTCGACAGCCTCTTGCTGGGCGGCGACATACGCATCGTCGAGCATTTTCTGGGGGTCTTGAGGAGCTGAGTCCGTCCGTCCCCTTCTTGCCACACTGGACCTTTCATTCTCATTCTCACCCTCTTCGTTTCTATTGTCGCCTGTCGCAGGGTTATCATCAGCATAAAATTGTGCGTGCTGTAACTCCCGAATCCTCCCTTCCACCTCTTCTAAGATTTCGGACGCCCGTTTTCTCGGTTCACCTCCAACTTTAACGTCCATATTTCTCTTTATATCTCGTCGGGCTTGAAGCAGTAAGGCGTGCAAGTTTCCTTCTTGAAGCCGGTGGCTGATGTCGTTAAGATTGCAGAAGCTGTAGACTAGGAACAGATTGATATACGTTGGAAACATGAACGTATACTGCATGAAAGTGAAGGTCATTGCAAAAAAACTGCTGTTGACAACCGCAGCAACTATCAGCATACCAAGAGCTGAAGCCAAGCCCCACACGAAAATTGGATTGAATGCCTCTTCTGCTGCTGACAGCAGGAAGAGTGCAAGCGCCACGTACATAAATGCACCATATATCAGAGAAGAGACAAGATACACACGTTCAACGTCTTCCGCCCGAGAGGCAAGCGCAAATACAACCTGAAGGGCCAACGTTATCAGGTACACCAGGTGGAACCCAAATGTTATGATATCGGTTCCAAATCCTAATCCCGCTACGGCAGTCGTAAAGATGTAGAACATGGTCACGTACATCAGGGAAGGAGCAAACCATATGTAGAGAACATAGAACACGTGCATCAGCGATTGCACGCTCAATGCACATTTCCGGAAGAATGAGTGAGCGCTCCGCTGCCATAGAGCCTTCGCTCTCGAAAGGAAGTAAAAATAACCGAAAAAAGTACCACTGAGATAGCGGCGTCGAGATATAAGCAAGGGAACGAGTCCATTTGCTAGTTCTTGCTCCACGACCGCCCCTGCGGCATAATGAGTGGTCCAATTACTCTTGGACTTTGTAAGAACCTCGTAGGCTATGATACGGTCAACGGTAAGATATAAATTGGATAGGAAGGGTCCCAGCTTGTGCAGCCCCTCTTCCTCCACCTTAAAATATTGGTTCAGGGGCTCTCCTCTGATTGCCTCCCATCGGTATACTGTGAAACTGTTGCTAAATGGGACGACAAAGCCGGCAAACGAGTCAGCTTGTTTTTGCAATACATGTGACAACTTGTGTTCAAAAGTTTGGCTCGCTTCAGAGAAATTGTAAAGCCGCGCTGAGTAGGGACGAACTTCGCCCGCAGCTAGTCCAACCTGCGGATTGAGCTCCATGCTTTCGTACAGGTACCTAAACGCACCAGAAGTTGGGTATACACCTGGTGAGACTACAGTGATATACTTCGGCCTTATTTGACGAGCAAATCCACTAAATGACCACAAGTGCGAGTTTAGGACACCTCCAGTTTTTTCCTTAACCGAGACGATCATTTGGAGTGGTAGATAATATTCGCGTTGCGTTATGTGACGAGCAATTTCGACCGTTCGCTCAAATATATGGCATGTTACTTCCATCCCCTTATGAATGCTCAATAGCATTTCAGGGTCCCAGATCTGTAGGTCGTGTCGCAGGTACTTGAGCACATCCTTGGGGATGCTGTTCCTTCCGTCAATTACTAGATTCACTACCGCTTGTTCCCATCGAACACCGGCCCGGTGTAATTCAGACAAATTCTCTGCTATACTCGCCAGCGTCCTGAAAGTAATATATCCGCAATGAAAAGCCGAAGCAATTGACATAACCAACGGATGCGCTTACCTCTTCAAATGCTCCAGTGGTTCGTTATAATACGCCACACAGATAAAAAGCTCTATGTTCCGTCGCTGTCTCGTTATCCGCAGCAAAGTGCCTAAATTGCGGGGACGGCGGTTGATAGCCGGTGTATAGTCCAGTACTTTCATCTCTTCGATGTCTTGTTCATGACTTAACTCTGATGTACTAAATTTCCGTCTGAGAAAGCTTGGTCCTCGGTTGTGCCTATATCTATGAGCTTCACTAGTGGCAGTTTCACCACTCTGCAAAGACTCGGTTTCCGTTTTGTTGTCTTCTGATTCATCATCTTCTTCCTTTCCGGGAGCTTGCAAGTTTGTATCAGCATTCCCTTCCTCGACAGGTGGTTCATGCGGAGCTCCTTGAAAGGCTTCGTCTTCGCGTGCGTTACGATCGACATTAGCTTTAGTCTCTCCATCGTCATTTGTTCCTTCCGCCTCCGGATATTCGTTTCTAACTTTTTTCTTTCGCCATAGTGGCCTCATATCGGAATCCAACTTAAGCTTCCGATTGTCCCCTTTGTAGGAAAGCGGTAAGTTGGCCACCTCTTCTCCATGTTCACCCTGGTTATGCTTGTCTAGCTTCTCTGCCATACCTTCCGCAAGATCTTCTCCCTCATTGAGCCATTTTTCCAAGTCTGCCGAGTTACAGCTGCGTTCAGAAGACTCAGAGGCTCGTGATGAGTGTGGATACGCTTGCGGATCGGTACTATGTTGCCCTGAAGGGGCATGTTCGTGTGGGACACGACCATTTCGCTGAGTACCAATTTGTTCGTTGTTTGGTATTGCTGGTTTCCGAGATATTGCATCTGAATTGTGGACGGGAGTACCGGATGACCCTGGCTTATTCGTTTCAAGAATGCTCTTTCGATGCCCTGTAGTTTCTTCCCGTGTATCCTCGTCCCATCCAACGATTTTGGAAAAGCGCTTGCCGATTGCTTCCTGGTCATTGTCCGCACCCCCTTTCTGTTGAATTAGTCCGTAACCGGTGTAGTTATCGTAATCATCAGGACCCCAGTTCCGTTCTTCTTCGAGGTCTTCGGCATTTACTTCTGACTCGATAGTGGAAGACTCCATATCATGTACCTGGCCTTGAATACGACCGAGATGACGTGCGTCCCTAACCTTCTTCTTCCGTTTCAGCAACTTCGTTATCTTGTGCCTATGCCAGCAACACCGACAACAGCACCACCAGTGAAATGCGGAGTCCCATAAAGACTTTAGGGGGTCTTCAACCCTGAACCATAGAGCCCCTCCTAATCGGTACGCCATCTGGAACACAATCGCTCCAGTGATGAACCAGCCAAAGAGCGCGACAAGATCAAAACCCAGAACTAGCGCGGCAAATGCCCTGCAACAAAAGGCTTCCAACTGTATAAACCAAAACAGCATAAAAGCACTGTCACACATACCCATTACTAAATGCCCAGAGAGACACAAGCCGAGTCCTAAACGCAACAAATGTATTCTTGAGCTCTGCTTCTTCTTGGCGCATCTTCTCGCGTTTCCTGCACTCGAGTGTATGACCTGTTACTCGCACGAGGAGCGGCACATTGGCTAACACATACTCTTCAATTTGCCTCGCAAAACGCTCCTGTTCAACTCTCTCCACTTCCATATACATCTCATGGTGTACTGAACCCTGCTGGACTGCTGCGCCTACTTCTCCTTCGTATGCCTTCTTTTGCTTGTCGACATTCCGCACAACTTTTTCCAGATTCCGTATTCGTTTTAGTGTTTGATGATGAGCGGAGGCAAGCTCTTTGTCCCCGAGATCTTCTTTGTTAAACATGTTAACATCCGCACCTTTGTCCTGGATGTTATAGTGAGCTGCATCTCAAGTTTAGTAGTGTTAAGAAACAGATGGACACAGGCACAGAAATGTGGCCAGCGTACCTGCGGCGAGCTGCTGTCGGAGATTTCCCTCCCTGCAATAGCATCGTATAACGAAGGATGAAGGACTGTTGTAAGGCTCTAATGCACTAGCAATGTGTTCGAGTGCCTACTTTGTTCCCCATGACACATCGTGGAGATTCGTTAACGAATAGATTGTGAACATGTTCAGAAATGTCGGAAAAACGAACAAGTACTGTAAAACCAAATTGAGCGGGTGTACAAGCTGTAGCCAGCAGTTCTCAGCAGAAACACAACTAACCTGGAAGAAATTAGCTAAGATGGTTGGGAACCGGTTGAAGAGGAGTCCTGCGGCGAAGAAACTGCCAAACCCAACCAGAGATATAATTAGAATAGGGGTACTCAACCCCCGGCTAATGTGCCAAATGGACAGTCCAATGGAAATGAAAATAATAATCCCATAGAGAAGCGAGGATATGAGATAAATTCGCCGGACATCCGTTGGTTTAGAACCTAGACCAAACAATATTTGCATCATGGTCAGAGCCAGGTAGATAGTGTAAAATCCCATGAGCAAACCAATCCGTGTTGATTCCGAAGACATTTGATCCACGGCTATCCTGATAATGAGTACAAAACTCAAGAATAACAGCCCGACTCCAAGCCAATTGAAGATTAGAAGACTTATGTAGTAGAAAAACTGAAGGATCAAGAAGAACCTCCGAGGAATTGAATGCCCGCTTCTAGAAAGCAGTTTCCAGAACTTGGAAACATAATAGATCAAGGAGAAAAATGAACCGTTTAGCCAACGTCGCCGTTGCTTCGTCAGCTCCAGGAGGGTCGTTGGGATGTCAGTAACAGCACCGGCTTCCTTGACAAACTTTAGCGTGTAATTGTATCCTTTCTTTGCCAGAATTTCAAAGGCCAAGATCCGGTCCTCTGCAACGACCACTGATAAAGTACCCACTATATATAGAAAGTGATGCGAACACAAATACTAACCTGCTAGATACATATTTGCAACGAATGGCCCCAAAGCGAGGGGGCTCTGCTCCTCAAGTCGAAAGTACTGAGAAAGTGGTTCTCCTTTGATAGCTTCCCACCGGTATGCCGAAAATGCACCGGGCAGTACCGACACATACCCGAACACGCTTTCCATTGGCTTTTCTAAAATGTGGCCGAGTTGATATTCAACGTTTTGAGCAGCTTGCAAGAGCTCTCCTAGGTCTGCCTTCTTTGCAAATATTTCCCCTGCAGCTCCTCCCACCTGAGGGTTCTCTTCAAATGCTCGATATAGGTAATACAACGAATCGCGAAACGGCTCGGTGCCAACATCAAACAAGAAACAATATTTAGGCTGTATTTGGCGACAGAAGGCACTGAAGAACCAGAGATGCGAGTTCAATTTACCTCCGTTTGACTCTTTCACAGCCAACAGTAACTGTAGGGGATGGTACTTGTCACCTTGCGAAGAAGATTTAGCAAGCTGTACGGTTTTCTCAAATATATGACACCTCGTCGAATGGCCTTTGTGCTCCGTCAGCAACAGCTCCTCGTCATACAAGAGCAGATCTGAAGCCAAATACTCTTTCATTGATTTACTCAGTTTGTGTCGTCCATCTGCAACAAGGCAAACTAGGACAGATGTCCATTCTACTCCCATAGACTCCAGATAAGTTAGGTTAGGGGCAAGACCTCTCAGGGTATTTCGTAAGTCTTCCGCCTCTTCATTGAAAAGAGTAACGCAGATAACAATCTTGATTTCTCGGCCGAGACGAGTCGTTCTAATGGGAGTGTGCAAGTCAATCGGTCGAATGTTTATAGCCGGCGTGTAGTCAACAGTCCGAAATTCTTCACTAGCTTCCATGTAGCCGAACTCTTCAGTAGATAGCTCTTTTCTCAAGAAGCTGTGGCCCCGAATCAGTGCGACGGGGAGTTCCTCCTCCTCCGACTCCTCCTCTGCTTCGTCTTCATTCGACTCCTTGTCGTGTTCGCTGTCAGTAGAAGAGTCCTTCCGAGCAGCGAGCGGTTGTTCTTCCTCTTGCTCGCTTTCGCTATCATGAGCTGCTAGTTCCAGGTTAACCGTCGAGTCACGATGTTCGGCAGGAACGTGATTATCTTCCACCAACGAGGGACCATTCAAGGCCGGTTCGCCTACCTCGCCACTACGCTCTTCATGGTATATTCCGTACAGCTGAGACGTCTTATCGTTTTCGGAACCGATGTTCCTATCATTTGTGTGGGTGCTTTCTAAAGGAGCTTTCCCTGCCGTGCCTTGGTGAGTATGGGATTTATCCTCCCATTCCGTGGCGCGCTGGCTGCCGACTTTGTTGAGGGGCTCCATCGCTTTACATCGGAAAGACGAACCATGTGTACCCTCAGCTGCATCGTCACGCTGTTGCTGATTCCCCTTAGGAGCCGACGCTCCGCCGTCAGTTTCGTAACCCCTCTTAGGGCTCGAGGCGGTTGCAACGCTATTCCCATGGCTTTCAAGCCGGTTATCGGTAGTCAGTGGTCTTTTATATTCACTACTATGCTGGACGTCTGGGGACCGTGAGGAAGATGAAATGGAATCTGTCCGTATAACTCCATGGTCTGTCTTCCGGCGTCCCCCGACTTTTGGAGTGCTTCGAACAGCCTGAATGCCACCTCCGTTCAGTTCACCCACATCGCCTCGCCGCTGAGACGTTGTTGGAGAATGCACAGTGGTGCTCTCGTCATTTTGTTGAGTCTTCGATGAAGCAGCCCTCGTTGGGTTTCGTTCGAGTTCTTCATAAGTCACCTGGGAGCTGCGCCCGCCAATCATGACCGACCCAAGGTCATCCTCGAGTACATCTGCATCTCCCTCTTCGTCATTGTCAGTCGCGTAACTGTCGTGGCTACCATCAATGTCCTCGGGAAAGGCATCATAATTGAGCTCTGCCTCCTCCTCTTCTTCGTCCGTCTGCCGCCGCCGCAAGTTCTCCCGTTCAGTACTCCGAGCAGGAGGAGCAGGTCCAGGAACCTCTTGCGCCCCTTTCTGCTGATCCTTAGATTGCTGTGTTCCCATTATTACCCTGAAAAAGAGACAGTAGAGCGAGGAAAGCAGTTCCCGGGTTTCCCGCTGTGACCAGGATAATCGCTTCCTCAGACCCAAGTTTTTCCCTCAAGCAACAATCGGAATGATAACCGAAATGTTACTCAAGGGTTCCTCGATAATGTCACTCGCTGACAAACTACCAAATTGGAGTGCATCTGAAGGTGCAGCAACCGATGTTGAACCGCGGTCGCATCTGCGACGTGGCACCTTTTTTGTTCCCTGTGGATCCCTCTAGCGACCTCCCCCCGGCTGGGCCCCAGCACAACGGCCCAGACGGGCAGGCCCGGCAGGAGTCTGGATCCTCCTGACTTAACGGACAAAAAGGACCTACAATTCTTCGCAGCTCCAATTGAAATCAGAAGGAAGAGCAACAAAAAATATACGTCTAAAGAAAAAGTCTTCTTTGTAAAAATTATGTAGTATAATCGTCGTTGTGGGACCAAACTATCAAGGAATCCGCACACGAGAATTACAAACGGAAAGTGTAAAAAAGCTCGGCATCGTGAACACGGGACTGAAAAGCACCCGTTGTTAATTTGCTGTCCTCTGAGGGGGCCGCCGTGAACAATTCCAGTCTAGGATTGCGTTGCCTCCATGTTATCATAACGTGAAGAACTTCGGTTCTTAATCTTTTTTATTCCGATAGAGTGCGAGTTGTGCCACACAGTTGTGGCTGAGATATTTAACGACGCAGCGAAACTTTCATTCCTCCCCTTCCGGATCCTTAAAAACCTGTTTTAAACGCACTGCGTCAGCTTCGGGCATTATATTGCTAATTTCTCCTGAAAGGTTGGATCTCCGCTCATTTCGAGCCGCCCTACGTCGTTCCTTCTGTGGTGGTAGCAGGAACCAAAAAAACATTAGAGAACTCTCGCATTAGAATACAACCTTGGCATGTAAACGATACTTACAGCGGACAAAGTAGATAGCATGCTCGTTGAGACGCTCGAAGCACCACCTCTGCCACCTTGAGAGTTGTGCTCTCCCCTAATACCAGCTGCTTTGGAGCTGGACTTATTCTCCTGAGAATGGTAATGTTCTATACGCGGAGGTAGGGCGGAGCTATACCTGTTGGCTTCTGCCGCCTTGTCGCTTTCCCTTCTCTCTCTTGTTTTCGGATAGTATGCCTCCGATTTTAACTCATCAGAGCTCACTTCGTCGGGTCCCGAAGAAGCAGTTCTACTACTACTTGTTTGCCGAGACGCATAGTCACCCGCTGCGATGCCATGAGGAATACTGGGAGAAGCCCCATTATGAGGACTACTGCGAGGAGGACCATCCTGGAATTGCCCTATGGATGTATCGGAGCTAAGCTGCAGTAGTGTGTTTCTGTCCATAGAGGGGGTTGTACTAGTGCGCTGATGACGGTACGGCGATGCCACGGCAGGAACTGCATCAAAGTGGCTTATCAGATTGAATCTTTCTTGCTCCGATTTCTGAAGAGATTCTTCCACAAAGACGTGAGGCGGCTGGCTCCTGCTCTTCCTATGCCCCGGTTTTTCATCACCTTCTTCAGCACTTTGAGTGGATTCTCTTGCCAAAGAGTCCCAGTAAGATGACGAACGGCCTGATGAATATTGATCCGAGCTTCCATGCTCCTCTTTTTTCGATGTGTCCAAAGAAGTAGTCCACTCTCCATTAGCGACATCATTAAAATCACCCCAACCAGTTGCTTCCTGATCCTTCTGGTTTTTCTCGGCATCGTTATTTTCTTCAGGTTTACGCTCAATGGAGAATGAAGCGCAAGACTGTCTATCGAGTTCAGAAGACCTCTCGGATCCCTCTTTACGTTTCCCTAGATTACTATCCACAGTATCTACTTCGCTTTTCTGATAGTCGTTGGACGCATGTGTGCTGGTTTCAGTGGAAGAATGCGTGTTCTGGGCAGAGGAATGAGTCGTTGCCGGTCCGTGGTACTGTTCAGCATCGTACTGACTTGTTGTAGAAGTTTGATCTTTTGCTTCAGCAAGAATAGATAGCGATTGGCAGGAGGAAATTTGCAATACTTGAGACAAATTATTTTCTCCAGAGGCCGCTTCTATCCCGCCATTGGAAGTGTGACTGTCAGCGGGAAAATCGCCTGGTCTGTAGTGGTGATCTTGATAATACCCAAACGTGTTTGACGACTCTGAAGACCACCCACTATGGAACTTGGAGTCGTTGCTGGTTGCTGCTTGACTTGGTTCAACACCTGACGTAGGCAGGTGTTCCGTTACGGGGGCAGAATCGCCTTTATTCGACGTTCGTCCAGTCTTTGGGGACGGAGCACGTTGGTTATTTTCATCATGTGCCTCTCGATATCCTCGCGAACGAGAGGAACTTTCTTCCGCAGCCGGAGAATGCTTGGACATGGTTTCCTCTGCTTGCTTGTTGCCGGAACTGAGAAAGCTAATAATCAGTGCAATGAGAGCGAGAAGCGCTACTATCACCTCATACCTGTGTTGCAGCAGCTCTTCCATAAAAGATTGAGGGAAATACTGCTGACACCATTGAGGGAACTTCTCCGGTAACATCACTATTCCGGAGAGGGAGTTCCTGAATCCACCTATCACTTCCTCCAACCAAACTTTGCTGTTCGTTACATGGGTTGAAAATTGATCAAAGCTTCCTCTCGATGTTGAAAATGCTTGCTCATCCATCAGCTCTGGTACTTGGGCCATTAAATCCTTAAGTTTTTGTCTTAGAAACACGTATCCTTGGGGTGGAATTTGCACGATGCGAGACGTTGAAATATACCTCACCACAGGCGCAGCATACCACCTTACAAGCCCCCAGGTTGCGCGCCAGTCCACGAAGAAGTAGAGATAGATCGTAACAAAAAAAGAGACAAGTGGAGAAAATCTTTCTTCCCTACACCGTTGTATCAAGCTCTTCCATGTGCCATCCAGTCCAATATTCCATCCGAAGTCGTCAATTTTCGTCGACCGTTCTTGGGTCAAGCGGTACCCCAGATGCCTGGATTGGGACTCTTCCGACGCCTCATTTTGAGGTGTGAAAATTCCAAGCTGTTGGAACAAGGGTCGACGATTGGTATCCCCCTGTGAACCTCCTCCTCCAGCTCCTGTAGCCCATGGCGATTGGAGAAACGATGGTTGAATTTGCTGCAGGTTCATTCCAAAGTACCCGTACTCCGAGTCTGCTCGATGTAAGCCGGGCCCATTCGGCGTTGACAAATCTGGGGAAGCCTGACCATTGTGCCCCTGATGTCGTAATACAGCCTTTGCATGCTGTAGAATATACGTCCGAATGGTTCCCAAGAGCAGCGTTAGGAGCAATGCTAGGACTAGATACAGCACCAAGTACAGTAATAACACCACGCATATGCGCACGGGGTTCAGTAGGATGGAATTCACTGAGAACTGCACCACACGCTGTGACAGAGAGAGCCATGAAAACAAATAACTTGATAAACCACTTCCTCCAACCTCCCCATGCGCCGTTGAAGTGCTGCTATTCATGGCCTAAACACCTTGGAACTTGCCCATCCTAACACTATATCATGCAAAACAGGATAATGAAATACCAATCCTACCAAACCCGCGGCAGAATCGATCAACAACATGTCTATTGGAGTGAATGAACCTGGCGTACGAACTTCAACTTCTTCAGCTTCACACTTGCAAAGGAGGTATCATGAGTCATGACTCATTGACTCATGACTAATGCGGGGTAGAAAAGTGGTCTCCTACATTTCGCTTCAATTGAATACCACAACGATTACTCTAAATTTCAAAAAACTGCAGTCCCAGGGTTACATGGTACTCGAAAGGAAGTCGTCGCTATTGGTGATGGATGGGTGCTTCACTGTTCATTCGGGATCATGGTGAAGAAATGTGTACAGCTCATTGGAATGTATCTTGCCAATTAATTTCTCCAAGGTCGCTTTGCTCAAGGTACACAATTCCGCAAGAGAGTCTACAACGCCCAGTATCTTGCCGCTATTTGCTGCATTGACTCCCGGAAGAGACAATAGAATGTCGATCGCTGTCAAATTTCTATTATCTTCAGTGGACTTTTCGGTGTCCTCTGACTCGACCGCATCCGTTTCATCCCCACGAATACTAGATTGAACTGCAGCATTCGCATCTGGTTCCTCCTGCTTCTCCTTAAGCAACGAAAACGTGTCCACTGTAGCATGGGGTGACCGTGTCCATATCAACCTGAGTGTTGGGAACGTCTGAACCAATTGGACTATTCGTGAGTGCACATGGTGACCGATTATCTCGTCCGGAATGGCACGTTCATTGACAAGACCAAAAGCTTTGTCAGATTCCCATTCAATTAGGAGAAGGGGCTTTTTGTAGTTTCTTGTCATAGCAGTCCCCTGGGTGAGCAGTCGACCAGAAGCCAGAGAACCGAACAAATCAGACACACTCTTCCGCTCAACACAAATCTCCGGTGACAGAATGTAGTCACCTACTTCAAGGGTAATTGGAAGAATTTCAAGACCTGCTTGATGTAATAAGGATGGCAGCTTCGACCTAAACTCTCTCATATCCACCAATATCTTTTTAGGAAGCTCGACATTCTGTGAACGGGAACTGACCAAACGACTGTCTCCAGAGGCAGCTCGTACGAATAGATCGTCCCACATATCTTCTTCGTCTTTATGACCTTTTCTGGAGGTTTTACCTTTCGAGCTGCCATGATCAAATATGCCATCCCCAGGTGCTTTGTTGCGCCTGACATTGTCTTCCGGCGTCCCAGCGGGAATGGTCATGTGAGCCTTTGTCTGGATAAGCTTTTCAAAAGCCTCTTGCTCGGTCCTAAGAGATGCTAAATAACAGTGTTCCTCTACAGACTTTTCATATAAAAGAAAATACACTCGAAGAGGTCTAATACCTAACACTTCCGCTTTGTATACCTGCATGTGGGACACAAACATTCGAGGAAGAAGAGAATGGAAGCGTAGCTTTACAAGACTTACCTCGATCAGCCGTACAAATGACGGCGTCGGATCATATAGTATGAGAAAAGTAGGGCGTAATTCCTTTATCAAATCAAGTCCACTTTCAACCGATACTACAGTTACATTAAGACGGGAGAGAGCTTCGGCAATATACGAAACATCCCCTTCAGGAACAGTTTGTTCATCCGCAGCCGTCTCTGCATCCGCATCCCCAGCCGCATCCCACAATAAAGTTTGCTCCAAGGACACGTAAAGCGCCTCCTTCCGATCAGGATCATAATAAGCCTTTCTCAGTTGCTCTGTTCTCCTTCGGTTATTCTTTAGAAATTCATACCATCTGGAGCGAAGAAAAGCTGAAGGTCCACTGCTTATAAGACGAGATAGTTGCCGAGCGGCGGTCCTGTCTTCACACGCAATGACAACAGTAGAGCCGTAATTTTCATCCGGACACTCGGAGCTGTTGCTTATCTCATGCCATTGCTCTTTGACTTCTTGCAGCACTTCAAACAGAACTCTCCACTTGCCATTATGCTCCAACGTTACATGTAGGCGTTTACTATCTTCATCTATATGGTACATTCGGCGACGCGCAGCGTAAAATACTTTTTCCGCCGCGTCAGTATAGAGCCAGGGAGATGGGTGATTTTGGTACACCCCCGCCTTCCGTACACTCTGAAGGTATAAGAAAAATGAAACGGCATCAAAGTGCGCCAAGTAGAACAGCAGTTCTCTAAGCGTTCGCAAGTCGGTAACAAGCTGTTTTGCGTTCTGCGACATCTTGTTCCATAAGGGATCCAGGAGCCGCCGCAACCGAGAGTCAAACGAGCCAAATAAATTGTTCTCTACAGTAAGTTCCGTCAAATCGACGGACACCATTCTGCAAGCGAATTACAACAGCATGATGATGACATCCCTGGAAAAGGTTCAGTCTTATACGTAGCTTTACTTACTTCCTTAACTCCGTGATACAAGTATCCATTGCATCGATAACACAACGTTGAATATGATGTTGTCCATTCGATAAAGGTTGGGATATTTCAATTACTTCTGGAGGATTCTTCTCTAGCTCCTTGCTTACCGATACATGGAATCTCGGCCACAACATTAATTTTCTCACATGTAAGGCCCGAAGAACTTTCTCGAGCTTATTAAACCCAGATGCTAGAGACACGGGGTTGTCGGAGAAGGCTTTCACAAACCCCTCCGGATGCTTCTGCCGGAAAATACGAAGAATAAAGCCTTCCGAAGAAGTGTCCGACACGAGATGGGCATTATACACGAGTATTCCGCTAACTTGCGTGGGATCAAGTCTTTCCGTCAAAAAGTCCACAATGCAAATCCGTGAAGTGATTAATATACATCGAGCCGTCTCGTATATAGTCTTTCTTTCGCTTACACTACTGACGTCACTTGTGATGACCGATGGCAACATGGACGGAAGCAGTCCTTCAGCTAGAAGCGCCTCCTTCCATGCTTCAGCTAGATGCGTTGCATTCAACACCAAAATCGTCCCCTGTTTGCTACTGGGTTTACTTCTCTTGTGGGAAGCTCTGCTGCCAGAAGGCACAGAGGAAGAGCTGGCTTGACGTGTTTCTTGAAGCGATGATGATGAACTACTACTGGTGGTTCTCGTCCCCGCATAGAAACCTAGAAAACGACGTACAATGGCCTCTATCCCCAATCCTGGCGCCATGACCACCAAACCATCCTGGCGGAGCAGGTCGCTGAATATGGAGTCGTGGAATTCCAGAGACATCCTATCATACCCTCACTGAGAGCTCCCACAGTACCGCTAAACCTGACACAAGGTCATGACATGAAAAACGGAGATTTCTCTTTTGGGGACAATACAATACTAGGCGATAACAAGGCATGGGTTGCTGATGCAACCATTTGTGAAGGTCAAACTTCAAAATTTGACTTCAAATGCCTCTGGCTAGGATGACTGTATGTACCCACCGACAGCAGTGACAATGAATACACGCTAACAGTACACATACGTGAGCAATTCATGAAGAGATGCAGGTACTTATTCGTACATGGTGACCCATATTCAGGCAATACTATGGCTTTGTGAAGTTAAGTTACTGCATGATTACCGGTATGGATTGCCTATTGCTCCTACTCCTCACTGAACATAGAGCAGCAGTGAATGAGTGAAGGATGCGTGTGCTGTAGTACCTTTATTGATCTCTTCACACTACAAACCCTTGCAGGCTGATGGAATTCGTCGTTGGTTGAAGTTGCGAAAAGATTGTTGGGTTCCTCAAACTGAATAATTCCAACAGGGATACTGTCATACAGATATATGACTGATGGTGATTTTTTCGGAGGCAAAATCGCCACGAGGGGTATTCGTTCTTTGAGCGTGGTCGAAGACGCCAAACGGGGGGAGCTTGGTCGTATATTGTGACAGAAATCATGGTGGAAATCTTAGTCATTCAGCGAGCAAGGCGCTCCAATTGGCCCTATATGATGCTTTTGAGCCTTATGTTGGGGATATTTGAAGCCTCATTGTCTCATGCGCAAGAGTTGGATGCTACTCCATCGACAACGACGACTCCGAGTCCGGGAACTCTAGCTCTGCCAGCAGTGTCCAAAACGCCTACCGTCACTCCCACACCTTCGGTCACACCGAATCCGGTGTCTGCCCAAGATGTTCCCGGTATTTTCGGAGACTTGGCGCCGCCTAATATGTTCTTCTTCTGGTCGGCCCTACTCGCAGTGTTTGTGGTGCTCTTCAGCCATTCAGGAAGTGCAATCTTGGCAAAAGTTCTGGCGTTCGTGTTGAATTTTACCGTCCTCATGAACCAAGGAGGTAAGCATTTCCTCTCGTTATTCCAAAGCAAGCATGTGCGCTCGAATGTATACTTACTTCGCATTCTTACTTTTCCTCGCTTTCCACGGTCCGTTTTTGCAGAAATCAACATTGGAAGTATCCAGGTATCGCTTCTTGGTGGAAAAGTGTTTGTTTACAATATCCAGTATCTGGATAACAGCGTTTGCGCTCGCATCGTCTCATTGGTAAGTATTTGCTGAAGTGAACGTGGTATTGTAAATACTTATCATGCACAATATTGCAGGTCATATATATTCCCTGGTGGACGAGGGAAATCCACACCACACCAGCAACTGTGGGAAAGTTTCAGAGGCTCTCTCATAGAGTTGAGGTGATGATCGAAGGATTTGAGTTGATAATCTTAAATAGCTCTTCGGCGTATCAGAATATTGGCAAGCTGTACGAAGCTATGGGCCAGACCGATAAATCCCCCTCCGACAGGAGGGAAGAGTTCAAGAAGGATGATTTTTTTGACCGTACTCAACTCCTAGAGAATAAATTCCTGCAGACATGGTTCAATACTGGTCCCAGCACTGGAGATATTCGCAACCCCGCAGCACCAGATAAGTCCATCGTTCACTGGTTACTGCGCTTCGCTCCGGTTTCCCATGTCTGCATCCAGACAGGGTCGATTCTCGTGGGGAACCCCTTATTGCCTACGATACTTGTGACATCTTGGAAGGAAAGCAACACCCTGGCGTTTGCTGGTAGGTGCCCAATCTCAAACCAGGCTGATGCTGGTGTGTATCGTTTCCATTTAAACACGAAATTTGAGTCAATCACGTCTTGGTTTGCCCTTAATTCTCGCTATAACGGCGATTTAGGAACTGTCAGGTCCCAAACTCAATGGGCTGTAGAGTCAATTCGACACCGATTTCACGGGGTTAGACAAGCGGTCGACGATGCTATCGGGTCGGCCAACGACAGCACAACGGATCCAACGGATAGTGAACTCGATGATTTGTCAAGGCGGAAGGCGCGGCAGATGAAAACTCAAAAGCGGCGTGACTGGTACCGACGCACCGCTGGTGCCAGAGCACGTATGGGGCATCGCTCGGAGAGTATTGCCCAGGGAGGAGCTGCACGAGTCGAAATTGCAGACAATCCAGAGTTAGAGCGTGGAGGCCGTCTTGACAAAGTTTTAGAAGTATTGAGGAGGCGCCAACGATGTGACGAAGACTCACAACTCCTTTCGTGCTCCTCGCTTCATGTAGACTTCTACGCTGATGTCCAAGGGCATCAATCCTTAAAGGTCCGCAATAGAAAAAAACAAACTACTGACAGGCTGTTAGCAGATCTGAATTTTCACATACAAATCGGAGACGAAAATGAGCGACAGTTGGAACGCGAGTGTATATTTCAGTATGGACCCTGGCACGACCGGCAACTAAAGCTGCTGCAGTACTTCTACTTTCCAATTACCCCTGAAGACCAACCTACCGAGTTGCCGGATGGAGCCAGGCGGACATGGCTGGCCATACACTTTCGAGCTTTGTCTAAACTTCGATTGAAGATCCCCTTCATTAAGCGCACCATTGGATCCCCTAATCCCCTATTTGGAGAAGCGGCAAAAAAATGCAACATCGAACATAGCGAACAGGCACCGCAAAGCCTTGAGGAAGTACTACGTTTTGTTCAAGACAACCAAACGCAGACAAGTTGTATCCCGAAGGAAGTCCGAGAGGTCTTTAGTGCGGAGCGGACGAAAATGAATGAGAGGAAATCGAGCACGGGGAATGAAGCAAGCGTCTTCGAGGATAAAGGACCCACGACCAATGAATTTTTCCAGTTCATGGCTGAGAATTCTAGCCCGAAAAATGAAGCGATTGCTCGTGGAGCAACACTCGATTGGTTTGAACTGACAATTTATGGCAATTCGGAGTATGATTCATTGCCTCTCAAAGGCTGCACTACGTTTGAGGGGTACGCAGACAAGCTAATGGGCTCATTGGGAGGTACCAGCCTGGAGTTTGAAAACCTAGGCGCTTACGAAGCTTGTTCAAGCGAGCCTATTTTCGAATTACAGAAGGCAAGCTTCATCAACGCTCATCGGTACCCAGTAGAATGGAATGGCACACAGCACATTGCTAACCGGGTTGTCTTAGAAAGCGGGTACGGCGTCCTTGGAGGTGATGAAATATTGCGAATACGGGAGTGGATTCGGTCGTGGGGCGCGTTGTATGAAGCCCCTTGGCTTCCGCACGGAGCGACAGCGTACTCTCGTAATCCATTCCAAGCAGAAAGCGGAAAAGCTTTGCATCTTCCTTATTTCAGTTACATGGAGATTAGGTGCTCATGTATGCGATTCCGCTTGTTTGCGAACCCAGACAATGTCGAAGGCTATCCAATCCAACAGAAGGACTCGCCTATGGTCATCCTGGAATCGGAGGAGTTAGTATACTCGAGTAGTAGTTATTCGAGTCCCTCGACATCAGAATCCGGGAAAACGCCGAAACCCGATGAGCAGAGCACATTCAGAGATTTTCCTGGAGACTTTACGACAGATCATAAGGTTGTAATTGCTGGAAAAAGTAGCAACGAATGGACCCGCCGTACTAATGGAGGGAGCCAACCGTCTTCCACAAACCGGCATCCATTAGAGGACGCTGTGATTTTTGTGGAACTTCCGGAACATCACCCTTTGCAAAGGGGATTACCAGATAAGAACAATCGAGAGCCCTTGGCGGCATTCTCTGAGATTGAAATGACTATGAACTATACCAGTGATTACACATCCTTTGCGAGTGCCCACGATTGTCTGATAGGGAACGTACGCTGCAGCGAGTTGGTTTTGAGCGGCTCACCCGCGTGCTTGCACGCCCTGTATAACGTATACAACAATTATATGGGGGATGCAATGGCTCCTATGAGTTTTCGAGAGTGGGAGCAAGCAGGGTATAAGAATGCTCTGGCTTCAGTACTGGCTCAGCGGTACTCCATGGTTCAGCCTACAACGGTGCTACACGCCGACTGGGTGCGACAGTTAGAAACGAGTGAGAAGGCATGCTTCAACTCTGATGCAAGGGAGCTGGATACAACATTTGACATCCAATTGATTAACCCTAATATTTCGTTTCCGCGCAAAGAACTGTTTCTTCAGGACGACCGAATAGGCAACGTTAAGTCTTTTGAAGTATCGTGCACTACGTTTGATCTCTCCTACGTTGGGTCTCCAGCACAAAGCCAAATCAATTGCTGGCTTTCCCCTATGTGTTTTTCTGGAGTGTACACCGACGTGAACAACTTGACGAAAGCACGAGAACTGGCTTGCATCAAGTCTACCAGTTTGGAGCGCTTCACTACATATGGTTCTACTCGTCCAGATGCACTTGGTCTTCTCGCACCCCTAGAAGCAGAAACAACCGTTACTGTTGGGAACTCCAATGTTGAGTTAGAGTCGGCCGACTTTACATCAATAATGTATTTCTTGCATAATCACTCTGCTCAGTGGTCGCTGTTAGAGAAAGAGGCATGCTTGCCTCAATCCTATTCTCCAAAACGGTACATGCGGATTACGATCTCCAACCTCCAAGTTCAGTCTCCATGGCGCAATACCCTACAAACGAAGGATGCTGATGATATCGACGCTATGTTACGTGCTGCGAGTGAAGCTGCGCTATCTTCGCGGGGGCTATCGCCCTCTGGCAAACAGGCGAGCGGTAGGTTTGCGGTCTCTCTAGATATATTGAGTGGTCACCGCCCGTTCTTTGTGGAGCCGATTCCTGTGGGATGGCTCGTCACCTCAAGTAGCGGAGCCGACGTTCAATGCTCTTCAATAGCTACGGCGGAGAAAGATGGTACACTTATTTGGACGAATGAGCAGAATAGCTTAACACCAGTTTCCTTGATGGGTGATGAAGATGATACTTGCAGAGAATGGCAGTTCACGATACCTGACAATCAGTCAATAGTGGAGTTTTCCATATGGGAAGTTTGGGCTATGTGGTATTTCGAAAAAAACAGCAGGGACGAAGCTCGGCGGGAAGTTAAACGGCTTACTCCCGTACCTGCGGGGTCAGGTTCGTTGCAAACGATGATGTTGAAGCGCTTGCAGTCCATAGGCGCTAGCTCCCCTAACACTAGCGAGCCGGAGAGTGAAGAAGAAACAGTTCGCTATTCGAAAACAGAGGACCAGTATAACTGGATTCCGCTTCATTTTTGTACCGACAGCAGCATTCCGAAGGATGGAATTCAGTGTCCCTGTGCAATAGGAGATGCAAGAGCAGAATTGATGGGATCATCGTCTTTCTGGTTTCCTAGTAGTAAAGCATGCGGCAATTCTTCGGAGCTTTTGCGAGAACCGTCGCGTTCTTTGGTGGGAACGTCTTTTGAGAGGCGTACATCCTATGGAGATCTCGAAATCGCAGAACTTGTGGGGAACTTTAGTAAGGAAGTTGTCACTATCCACCCAACGAGTATGAACATCCATGTTGTGGATCGCCAGTTGGAGCTGTGCATGAGTATGCTCATGGAAATGAATTCTCCGTTTCATCGGTCTATCGATATAAGCGGGAAGCAGGAAATGAGTGCTAAGCAGCTGGCAATTACCTCACAACTGTGGTCATGCGTGTCTACGCCCTCTCCAGCGAACAACGTAGAACCCGACGCTATTCAAGACAGCTCTGAGAGTCAACAAGGTACTGTTTCTTCCAGTAACGCAGGGGTTTTCAGTGTTTTCGGTTTACATCCTCAACAACTGAAAGGCGACATATCTGTTAATGTTAATTTTAGTATGCTTGACAATGCGGGGAATCCTGGGTACAGCAACGTAGTCGAGAAGTTGCTTGATTTTGTAACTCAGTGCTCTTTGCGCAGGGACAAGCAAGATGACCGTAGGCTCTTATTTCCAATGTTGGGCTCTGAGCGTCCCGTTGCAACTGGCTTGTCTTCCCTTCCCAATGAAATCGCTGCTCATCTTAGCTCCGTCGTTCAAGGATGGATGAAGGCCAAGGGTCTTCGGGATTTACCGCTCAGGGGGGTACCTGTGACGGAACAGACGGGAACAAACTCCGGTAACGTTGCTGTTGACAGACATGGGAATGAGAAAGACGGTTTCCTTCTCTCAGTAACTCATCCTGTTACCGGATGGACTGATGCTGAATGTTCTGTGAAGGCTCTGCAGTTTTTTAGTTCTTTGCTGGGCAGCTACTCCTGCTCTTCGGCGTTCCTTGCTTCCTGTCTTTTTGCGGAGGAAGAAAAGACTGTATCCCAAACGTCTAAGATGTCAACTCATTCAATACGCCTAGAAGTAGACTCTCTCGAATTTTCTGTCAAGAATGTAAGAGACCCGAAGGGTGATTCCAACGTCATTCTGACAAACGTTTTATCGGATTTGGTAGTGACGTCGGAGACAGGAGACAGTGGCCACTCTCTAATGATTTATATTCAAAAAGGCGAGGCTATCGGAGCTACGATTGCTCGTGGTCGCGAGGAAAGACGGCTGGTGAGTTTACATTTTTCATCGGCCTCCGTTCGAAATGACACCTTGCCGAGTACATTGGAGTTTTCAGTGGGAAACGTTGACATGAATGTGTTAAGGGATCCTGTTGAAGAAGCTCTCTTAACTATTCAAACGATAGGAAGCTACGCGTCATCTTGTGGATGTGCCGTATCGCATTGCGATGAAAAGTATTGTAATCAAATCCGTAATGTAAGGGAGTCTTTGCTCGCGGTCACTTCAGAAATTGGACTGGTTGAATGGATCATTCATAGATCCCGCCGAAACAGACAGCCGGCGGTTGACTCTAGGGGCAAAAAGAAGCAGAAAGAAAAACAACCCCATCAGAAGCAATATGACGCTCCCAGCACTACCCGCAGACGACAGTCTTGGCATGGTGGAATGGCCCTTCACGATGTGTCGACGTGCGTGCTTCCAGCTACTCGAAGAAGGAGAGCGAACTCTCAAGATTCATATCTTGGTTGGAATGGAAGTAGCTTGGATAACTCGTCTAAACAAGTAAACCTGTTGATGTCTGAAACGTCTCTAGAGGAAGTCTTTACCTCGGAGCCCAGTCAATTTAGAAGTCAAAGCAAGAAGGTGGACAGCTTGCTCGGTCCCGTGCAACGGATTTTAGAACATGCTGCCAACGTACAGCGACGACTAATTTCGCTAGAGTCTCATGCGGATAATGAAGATCGCATTGTGCAATCCCTAAGAAGGATTGAGAGAAAGCTAATTCAAATTTTTGCGTTCCGCTTTGCCGAGTTTATCCAAGGGAACCGGAAGACGTATTTCGAGGGGTTTTCGAAGCAGAAGTATGTTCGGGAGGAACCGCGGCCCTTTTCGCTTCACGAATTTGTCCACCGAACCTGTGAAAAAGCTGGCGAGCAGTGTGCGTCATTTGCTTCTCGTTCTGGGCAAACTTCCCATTCAGCCAACTTATTTGCTCATACCTTCCGATTTGGATTCAGTGATAGCGTAACCGATGGAATTTCATCTCCCTTACTTCTTCCAACGGAAGCTCCTGAGGGGCAACCAATCCCAGATTATTGCTTTAGTGATATTGGGTATCACTCCTGTCAAGTGCAAGCGAATGATTTACTAGTTGCGGTTGAACAACATACTTCCTGGGAGTCCTTTGAAACCTACAATTCATCTACGAATCACAAAGTTTACTGCAATAACATAAAGGTATTGGCTGAACCGGACCTCTTACCCACGGCCTTGGTAGCCGCGCAGCAGTACCAGGTTTGTAAGGCTTCTCCCTCTATTCGCTCCGCGCTGATATCGGAGAAAGCAAACCTTAATGTCAGCCCGAAAACCACTCGGATTTCCGGGGAGTCGTCGACATTTCTTTGTGTTAGCGACTTTAGTGTTCACATTTTAGGAGGGGAGAATGCCTGGCTCCAGGTTGACACAGAACTTTCAGGCTACATGGGGAACCATCATACGTTTTGCAGTATTCCTGTGGCGACTGCGGAACTCCGATCGAATTCTGTAGATGCCAGAAATGAAGCTACGAAAATGAAAGGTACGTCTTCCCTTTGGAGTTCTAAGGTCTCAAGTGTCAGCTTCTGGAGCTATCACGATACGGAGGGAGGTAAGTTCCTCACTGTCCAAAAAGCCTTCGCCGACCTGTTACTATCGCCATATCTTGTGGACGCCATAACGGATGGGCTAATGGAATGGGAAAACGAATCTGAAACGTTCAATATATCCTTGGAATCTCTGCAGCACACAGTATCCGCCGGTGCAGTGGAATCCCAAATTTCTAAGGGGAAAGGTCTGGCGGTCCTTGTGTCGGAAATCGACTTTAATATTATAGCGTCTTCTACCCTTTGCGTCAGTTACACCATGGAAAAGTTAAATCTGAACCAGCGTGCCTCGATAGGTGATTCTCGTTCCAGAATTTACGCATCGAAACAGTCCGTAAAGTTCCTGCGCGAGAAAGCTGTCCTGTTCGAAGTCGGACTACCACAAGTTGAAACGTACATACTGTACAAAGAAGATACCCCGGGTGTCCCATTAAGAAATGTATGCTGCATGATAGAAAAAACTGAAGCTGGATTCACGGAACAATCTGTGGCTAGCTTGCTTAGGGTGCAGGCTTCTTCAGAAGCGGAATTAAAGTTCTTGTTTCACCGCTGCTCGGAGGTATATTCATCGCTACAGAGAAGTTGGTCATCGATCAAAGGTGTAACCGAAGAACCGGCGAAGGAGCTCGCCACTTCCCCGGAGGAGGGATGCTTGACGTCCGTGTTTATCGTACAACGATATGTAAGCATAGACTTTGACACTGTGGAGAACGCGTATACTAGGAGACTCAACTTCACTGGAGGTCCAAACTGTGTCCTCTTGACGAGGTCCGAGGGATCTAGTGCTAGTAGTGACTCTACACTAGTACCTCACGTCCAAATGGTATTCTATAATCTCCTTATCAAACTACTCGAACGCCATGATGGCTGCGAAGAAGCCGCTGCCGTTTCTAAGAAAAATGCCTCCCTCGTCTCTCTCCCTGTGCCCTTTGCTTCAATCCAGGAGGCTAATTCTGATGCAAACGCTGATTCGTCCTCTGTGGTATCTGAAGAATCTGGATTTACCCAGGGCAAGAATACCTCCATCCTTAGGGATCTTCGAATTTCATCATCCCTGAATATATCCGGAGACTCAAGTGATTGGTTGACAGCGTTACCTCCAAGCTCCCACTTCCGCCTGGTTGGTAGCTCCGAATCAACTCTGGGTATTGAGTTTGTACCCAAGGAACAAGAAAACTCGAACACGCACTATACAATCTCTGTTGAGCTAGCCAAGAGCGCCACGGTTGTTTTCCCTCCGGCTCTCAGGTGGATCGTAAAGTTCACCGAAAGCATTAATAAGCTTGCGCAGCGCTCATCTCTAGCGCTTAACTCCCTGGAACATGGCAATGGAAGCTCCGAACGGAAGTCAGCAACCTTCTCGCACACAACTAATAAGAGTGCGGGAGTTTCGGTGTCGGCTGATGAAGATACCGAGGATGATATGTTTGGACTCTACACAAGCGACATGACGTTGGATGTTGTTGCTCAGCTCTCTATCAGCAATGCAATCGTTGCGTTTCCGTATGTTCCTGAGTGGGCGCGCGTCGGAGACATTTCTTCTACACTTCAAAAGACTGATAGTGAACCCAAGGGCATCAATCTAGGTACAATAAATGAAGATTCTGTCGATGTCAGCAGCGTTAGAACCTTATTGCGCAAGTATGTAGCAACTGATCCTGAACAAATTCCGGACGATAAAACTGCGAATTATCTGGATGCATTGTGCTTGAGACTCGGTGACGCTTTAGTCAATGTGAAGGCCCATAGAGATTCGAGCTACACTGAAAGTGATCATCCGCTCTCTGTGGCTGCATCCGGAATGAACGAAGATGTAGATGAATCCCAGATGCGTTCCAACTATTGGCAAGGCTCGCTAGCGTGCGCTGTGTCCGGCGTGCGTCTGGGAACCAGGGCGAACAAGGTAGAGGACTTAATTATTCGCGGCCCATCAGCAATGGAGCATGCGATTTCTAATTTAGCAGGGTTCCTCTGTAACATATCAAAGATTGAACTGACATCGTCAGTGTCTCATGGCGTGGCACCCGCTTCTTCGGAAAAGGCGGAAGGATGTTTGGACACACGGATTGTGGGCACTGTGTCTACCGATCCGCTGCTTGTAGCTGTAAATCCTGGCTGTCTCACAGACTTATACTCGTTGCTGTTCACGTGGAAGATGTCTGGATGTATCGACGATGCTATTCAAGACATTCTGAGTGAAAAACAAAATAAACCATCCTTGAGCGGGCAAATCACTTCAAGGAGCACTGTGACCGCTGCCGCGTTCGATGATGAAGAGGTAGAAGAGTTCGATACCGATACAGGCCCCCAAGAAGGTGCAATCCAAGTATCCGAGGGGCCATCCTCCAGGACGCTTCAGCATTTTTGCTGTATCACCTTCATTGGTTTTGTAAGTGGGGGCTCCGCTCGCTTATATGGTTTGCCTGACCTGGCAGCTCAAAGCACTCCCAAAGATCAGAAGGAACAGAGTGGCCTTCTATTCGATATGCCATTACCACGCCTACAAATTATTTCTAACGAGGATGTACTCCCTATGGGGGCGGGTGACAAGGAACCTGGGTACATGTACTTTGGAGTAGAAGTACAGCCTTTTATCATAAATCCTGATCTATTTTCCTTTGTTCAGCAATCATTTGTCATATGGAAGTCAATTCATGCTACCAGGATTATTGCTAGTGTAGGTGAACGAGCAGGAGACATTGGCTACATGGGAGACCTGTCATCACCTCCCTGGGAGGGTGGGTACCCACAATGGATGAGTTCTCCAAAGGCAGGCCGATTACAGCGGATTGATAGCAAATATTCTGAATCGAAACAGAAAGAACAATGGGATAAACAGTCCTCTGGCTCTGGCCATGAGTGGTCAACAATCGTGCATATGGATATCTACACCAAGGACACCCAGAGCGTACGAGATGCTATGGAACCAGCGTTTAGTGTCTCTTGCGAACCGATGGTGAACAACGTAGAATTTCTGTGCTACCTGGAGAAACCAATACAAGCAAGTGCCCGTGTATCTCATGGGGGACTTTTTCGCTCCTCGAGTGGCAAGGTAGACAGTTACAATGTGGTAGCGTCGAAAGTGTCCTTCAGGGTTGTTGAGAAAAAAGATGGTACTATCAACAACGTGATCACCTCTGCTGTACTTACCGGTATGGATGTATCGGCCATCAAGCGGTGCTCTGGGGCTACGGATATCGCGTCGGGCGAAACGCCGGCTGTAGAGGCCACCACTGAAGATTGGCACGATATCCAGTTGGTTTTGGGAAAATTGAGTTACAAGTTGTTCACAGCCAACATGGAGAGTGCCCTGTTGTTCCTTCATGGCTGGGGCTGCAAGCTTGAGGAAACCGCCCATGCGCTGCAAGTCATGCTTGGCTTACTGAGTGAAGATTATCACATTCCCCAAGCGTCGTTTTCTCGTAACTCCCCTTACGATGCCCGGAAAATTCGAGAAGCCCTTATCGATTTCCTTCAGAATGTGATTGAGAGTCCACAGAAGGATGGCTTACCTAATTTTTTACTCCACCCGAATTCTGCGAGTAGAACGTACGCGCGGATAAAAAGGATAACTGGAGAACTCGGCACAAACCAAGCGGCCGGAGCGGACTTCAAAGCTAGCGTCGACAACTTCTGGTTACTTTCTCGCTTGGATGACTGCCGCGTGTCGCCATCCAAGGGAAAGAATAACACTGACATTTCTACTGGGTTTCACAAGCTCAGTTACCGGATTTTGAAGAAGTTGAGTGTAGCCGGTAGTCTCGAATGCTCTAAAGCAAGTTTCTATGTCGGATGGAAGAAAAATCCTGAGATAAGAACGCAGCTCCAGGTACTGACAGAATGCGAGATCGGACGCCTAAGCTCGACACTGCAGGATGTTGTTGGCCAAGGAAACTCAGCGAGTATGCCAGTGTTAGATGCTACAGTGAACAGAATAGCACTGAAGGTTGGTAACAGGGTGGAACGAGGACCATCTGGTAATAGTGACGCCTTCGTATACTTGTGCCGTGTTTCTTCTATCGCTGCTAATGTGGCACCGACCCTCCTAGTAGCAACTGTTGATGTGTTGCTGGAGCCGTATATCAACCTTCTGGAGCTCTATTATCGCTCTGCTAGCAAGCTTTACAAGGTAGCAGATACATCCCTTTTCCAACTTACAGAGTCTCCTGCGCATAAGCAAATGGTTGGGAGACTCAATGAGGCTTTCCATCAGGCTATTCATGCCCACGTCGAGCACCAGAGGCAGTGGCAGGAGCATCGGAGACAACCTGTTGCTGTCCACACAGATCCTTTACTTGCCCTCGGTCAAGGAACTATCATGGTTGGTAAACTAGATGTTTTTTGGTACGCGGCTTCAGGCCCGGTAAAAGAAGTAAACAAAATTCGGGCCAGTGGCAAGAGTGTTAGGTTGGATCTGCGCCAGCAATTTCCGGATGTTGATGACGAGCCGCGATTACATCATCCTATTTTTGGCCGAGTCCTTACTGTAGCATACCAAGAAGTGCAACTTGACAGGATTACACAAAGGTCAGACAACCAGAGGGCTCAATATGAAGTGGTAGCTGAAGACTCGCTTCTCAAATTTCCGCCTTCAGAAATTATGATAAGAACTGAACAAGCATTTGAAGAAAGCGAATACTCGAACTTGATTGCGAGTTCCACGGGCACCTACAGTGGTGACGGTAGTTCACAGGCGGCGACGGGCGGCAAACTAACTAACGAACTTCTCTATGTCTTCAAGTCAAGATTCAAGGACTCCATAGGAACGTCCAACGACATGAGATCCTATAATTATGTGGGATCGATTAGTGGTCCGTTCAGAAGTAAAATGGCTCAAGCCAGCAATCGCTTAAACCTGTTGCTCAGCCGGCTAGAGCAATCACGGACCTCCAGTATCAATGCTCGCTTGAACCGGGAATTATATGTCAGTGTCGTTACCGGATACGTGTACCTTGCGAGTTCTCCTGCGGTAATAGCAATGAGAGCGAGCAAATATGCCGCTGCTCCAACGACTCAACTCAATTTCACTCCGAATCCCCGTGTTGAGCGATCCGAAGCTTTCCAGTTTAATCCCAAATTCTTCGGCGATCTATACTTAACAAGCATATTAAGCACATTTGGTATTCGCGTGCAGGAACGACTTCCTGAGGTCTTCTTCAATACCATATCTACCCCGACCATCGAGTTCTTGGAACTGGTACGCCAATGGTGCGAGTTGTTTCAACTCAAGAATGAGGAAGACTAACTGCATTGCTTGCCTGGGAATAGCGTCACCCCCAGTGCTTCATGCTACAGAAATCGTCTGTAGCACACATCAATGCATACAATACGGCCAAATCTGTATCAGGGCACAACCACCTTTGTTACATGTAGTGTAGGTTTCAGCACAAACTGCTGCTTGCTACACAAGTAAAGCATCAACAATGCTACCTATCGAATTCCTCAATTATTTTCACAATCATACAACTTGTTACACAGCAAGGCAATGTTGGATTCCTCGTATGAGTCAGTGGCTTGACTCAGCAGGGTGGACTCCTCTACCGTGTTTGAAGCGGGATTCCCAAGCCCATGTTCTTCAGCTTTACAGCATGTTCTACGCTGCCAGTTCCACATAGTAGACGCCTTCCTTTGTAGATAAAGCACATAAGCAAGCTCTCTAAGTCCGCGTTGTGGCATCCGGGACTGGAAGAGGGAAGAGAAAGGGAAGTAAAGATGGTACGAAGCATGACTCACACTACTACCCTCTACAGGAACCAACCGTGTGAGCTGTAAGTCTCGACAGCAGCATGACTGCACCCTATAGATCGTGCTCACATTTGGGTCCGAGTATCAGCGTCTAAATTCCCCATGAAAGGACGGCAAAAGGACCAACAACACCGGGAAATAGCCCACAAACCCAAAACCTAAGGGGTGGTTGAAGCAGCCATGCGGGAAATTATTGTGGCGTTCGAACCGGCTATGATGCTGCACACGCGCCCCATTTTTGCTGCCAAGAGAGCGCGCAGCGGCACCTTGATAGTCACATTCTTATGTGTCCCTTACAGTCTTTATGCCGTGGCTGTGTGTGAGGGTGCAGCAGAGCTTTGTAACAGGCGTGTAACGGCTTCAGCGCGTCGCCAGAGAACAGAGAACGGGGAACAGGAGTTCCCCGGGGTCCATGATCGGAGTATTCCCTCCTTGCAGCAGTTAGTTGATGGGTTTTAACAAGGTTTGAAAAGACGCACACCCACGAACACACAAAGCGAAATAAATATTGAGGTAAAGGGCTTGATGGCGAACGGGCACTAGTTTGTGTAAAGGTGCACATACAGTAGAGTCACACTGTTCTCGCTATTGTTATCTCCGTACTTGTATCAAGAAACCTTTTAACACTGATAAGAAGAACTAACACCATGCACGCCAAGTCCTCAGGCAAACCTGAACAGCCCGCCCAATTGAAACGGGCGTGTCGCCCGTGTTCTGCGAGCAAAGTGAAATGCGATAAAGGCCGACCATGCAGTGTAAGTGCAGCATAATTCCCTCTCAGCTCAACCCCGTACTGCTAGCTGGTGTTTGCGTGTGCACATGGTGGAGTCATCTCTTATTTTCTACCCATGACTGCAGCGGTGCATTGAGCGCAATAAAACGGACGAATGTGTCGATGTACTAACAAAAGCTGAGAAGCGCAGAAGGCAATTATTGGACACGATTTCCAACTCCGCCTTGTTGGGACAGTACCTACCAGAGTCGTCCCATTCTGAATACTCTTTGTCAGAGTGGGTGTTGGAGTCCCGTGGTATACATGCTGCTTCGACAGAAGTACAGACATCGAATACTAGAGTTGCCGAACCGCAGAGCACCAGTATTCATTCAACTCCTCCCTTCTTCCCCCCCGAGCTGGAGGGTCCCCTGAGCAATGCCAAGGCGATGAATGCATCCCAACCCTGGACTTCCAGTGAAAACACATCACTACCAAGCGAACCTTCTCTATTTTCCAGTGCTGAGAGCTCCACGACGGTAAAGTCTGAAGGGGCTGGTGGTATTCCAATACCGCTACGTCCAGAAATACCGTCCAGCTTTCCGTACTGTGGCAATTATTTCGAAACATCCAAGGGCCGACTTGCAAAGGGAAATGTCGCACAAGCAGATACTCGTAACCGGGGTATGACAGGAAAGCGACAACCATCTCCAACCCTGTATACAGAAGGCCCTCCACTCAAACAGGAGCGTTTCTCTTCGCTGAGTATTCCACCTGTGGCTGACACTGGTGATACGAGACCGTTGACAACAGAAAATCGCAGTGAATCTCATGGGGACTTACGTTTTCCTAGTGTAAATCCGACTGACTGGAAGCAACAGAAAAAGCCACAAGGTCCGACGGATAGCGCTTCAGACATACCTGCCCACAGTGAAACGCAAATATCCGTATCGGAGGTCCCCGCTAGTCACGCAATGGTTTCGCAACATGATTCTTCGCACTTTGACGAGTTCTCCAGCTTCCGACCACGGTTCCCATCACATGAGGAAAAGCTCTCTCCATTGGATGCTCTGTTTGAAGGTTTTTCGGATATCGATCATCCGCCATTTTTCCAGTCTTTTGATGGAGAGACTGGCACGCTTTTCCCTTCAGAGAGAAGGCATTCGTCCGCGAGCAATGGATTTCCTACTCCGAGAGAGAGACTAGATTCGGGCAACTCCGAAGAGCACGAAGGACTTCCCGAATGGTAAGAACCGCAATACAAAAATGGGAGCTTCCTTGTACCAGGACGGTTGAGTTTCCAAAATATCAGGGGGAATTCATACTCCAGCTACTCCCCTTAGACTCAGAAGTACACATTATACCGGTAATCAAAGAGAGCAGGGAGCATCTTAAGGTCTGGAGGATGTTACCTTTTGTTGTTTGACATCAGGAACCCTTTCATCACCAGGACAGTGGAATCCCCCTTCTTTTGGTTTCCCATGAGGTAGGTGCGGGGATTCGAAATAACAATCCCCACTTCGTTGAGTCAGGATCCTTGAGTATTGAAGGAGCAACCTTTCCGTTTTTCGTGGTAACAGTAGATTCCGCATCCGAAAGTCCGGGACTTATGGGTGCTCCATGGACAGACACTAGGAGATGGAGGCTTTAGATTTTCATAGTTAGTTTTTTATATATGTTTGCATGTTTTGGTTGATGCCGATATACCCTCACGGTATCCAAGGAATCGACCACTGGTCGCCGCCTGCGCGCGGTTGACTCCTCCCCTTATGTATACTCTACGGTTCCTCCCTATTCCACCCTCCCATCACTTGACAGCAGTCTCCAAAATTTGCATTTTTTGGACAATGAAAAGGCTCATGTGTCAACCAACCACTTCTAACTGAAGTTCTAAGCTCGAGGTTGACTCTCCGAACTTCAACATAACTTCACAAACTTCCGTTTGCTGCGGCCGTTAAGTGCATTCTACCTGCTATTAGGGTGTTTATAGTCGCTCCGAGGCGTATATGGGTGACCCTAAGGTGCATGCGAAGATCGTGGGGAGGAAAGAGACCATGAACGAGGAGTACGAGAAAACGGAAATCTTGCAGGACATTGACTGCAACTTTGCTCGAGCATGCGATCTCTCGGTCAAAGTGCGTCATAAACTGCAAAGATGGCTCGACCAGACCTTAGGAAACGCTGATCCAAATGCTCAAGTAAGTGTCTTATTCCCTTCCTTGCAGTGCTCTTCTGAATGAATCGAGTGGGGTGCAGAAGTGGTCGGAAGCGTTTGCAAGAATTGCTGGAGTAGAAACTTTAAGTAACCAGGCTAACCGGAAGCATTCAACCAAGCAACCCAATAGCCATGACAGATCCTCATCGAGCGCATTAGGCGAAATTACGAACACAAACGAGATATCTCATACGGATGAAGGAGGAAACAATGTGAGGAATAGTACTCATCTTGATTTTTGAACGAACTGTCGTTGTATAGTATGCTGTGATTTCCCCGCTTCAGGAGAATGAGGAGAAGGATTTAGAGTTAGACAGCCCTGAGATACAACTTAAATCGACTAAATTACTCACGTCTGTAGAGGACGAAGACCAAGAGACAACTCATCCTCCGAGCTCGAGTGCGGCTGCGGGGGAACCATACTGTGGAGACTTTTTATCGAGTCCCAATTTAGACTTGAAGACGAAAGCTCACCTACTAGGATCGGAAGGAGAAAAAAAAGAACTAGACGCTGACATTTCCCCCATTCGATATGTCCCTGAAGAAGGCGAAGGCTCTACACCGGACGATCGTGGTCGCTCTCAAGGCGGAGGAGCACAACTTCACCAACACAGCTTCAATAAAGACCGTATGGCAAACACCCCTGGAAACGATTCGGTGCATTCATCAGATTTCGAGATGAGCACGGGGAAACCTCAGAAAGCGTCGTCACGACACCGGCGACAACGGAATGATGACGATGTCGTCAACAGCCCGTCTATAGAGAGCCCTGACACTTCCAGATCTTTATCGCGATTTTCGCTAGACTATTTAGAGTCCGCTGGTTATCAGCAGCACGAACATCAGCAAGCAGAAAATTCGGCTTCTCAAGAGGAAGGCGCCGGTGACAGTAGTAGCCGTTATGAGTCAAGTGCTACCGGTAACGCTGCCTTTGGATGTTTCCAGGCATCTTGCGAAAGTACTGGCGACCTTAAGAAGCGTATGGCAGAAAGCGGAGGTAAGCCGATTAATGACAAAGAATAGAGCGCTTCTCTTTAGTTCAGGAATATAATTAGTAGTTTTTGTGGTAAACAGTGGAAGAACACGCCGCTCCCAGTAAGCGATGCAAATCAGAGGAAACGGATCCAGAAAGCGATGATGATTTCTTTGAGGGCAACGATGAATTGCCCGTTCCAGATTTCGATCTATCCCTCTTTCCAAAGGTGCGGATAATAGCATCATTTTTCCCTCTAGGTAAAGAAAATTGGCCAAATTCGAGGTTTGGTATGCAAGCGCAGGTATTTCAATCTGGCAAAGCTGCTCATCAGCTCGTCGCTGTTTGGAGTCAATTCGTGGCATCTGAACCACTAGGTGGAGATGCTTTTACAGGTGAAACTGAAGAACCAGAATGCTTGGTAAGTCTATTTGTCGACGACACAAACTTCCTATAATACTGTATTCGATTACATTCTTCCTCCAGGATATGAAGGAACTGCGACGACGCGTGCCGGATGTATCAGAAGGCAAGATGAAGATTCTTCTGGACACTCTTGTATCCGTCGGTTTGCTCCGCTGCATTCGCTGCCGCACATCCGCATTTAATTCCTCCTCTTCTTCCAAAAGGACTAGCGACAGTGATACTCCTGGGATACACCTGTATTGGAAGCGCCGCACTAACGCTTCCACCCTCTCCTAGTAACTGTCACATTCAATTTCTGCAAAATAAAATTAAAATGGTACTACATATCTGTAATCCTATGGATTGATTTAGTTATTTATTTAAAAATAAATCGAGCAAGTACCGGTATTTAGTGTGTGTTTTGTGGTAAATCAAGATGAGCAGCAGTGAATTCACCTTTCGCCAAGTGTATGAGCACGAGTTAAGCGAATGGGGCGCCTTATGTGGGAAAGCGTTCGCCCACCGTTCCGGTACGTCTTGTTGATCTTCGTGGATGCACATGTATGCGTGTGTGTGTGTGTGTGTGCAATAATAATGGAGGTGTGGGCCCCCCTCCTCAGGTCGTCCGGAGCGCTTCCTGGAAAAGTATCTGGCCGATCCTACGCGTTCCCTGGAGGGTTTACGCGTCGCAGTGTCCATGGATGGGCGTCTCGCTTCTACGGTAGGTGCTGCAGAGTGTACTCGAGGCGGGAATGGTACTTACTGGTTCATTTGTGTGTATTTTGCAGGTGCGCGTCTTTGCGCGCTCGATGCGCTTCGGACAGGATATTGTCCCCGTGGGTGGAATTGGGGAGGTCTGCACAGACCCTGCATTTCGAGGCAAGGGGCTAGCCAAGCGCGTCATGAATGACGCGTTGGACTACATTGACAATGTGCAGAAAGCTTGGGTTTCGGTCCTGGACTCGGCGGATGGCCTCGAACAATATTATGGGTCATTTGGGTATGTGGCACCACTTGAGGGGAAAGACAGACAAAGGTGCAAATAAGCATTTGGTGTTTGCTGGAAACGCAGGTATCGGTCCGTGCCACTTTACTATTCGATGCTGAGGATACCTGTCTCAGGAACCGGGATGGCTCAACCCGTATCAAGTTCCATGGCCTCTTCCTCGGGCACCAGAAGTGACAGGACATCCTCGCCTCAGGTGGAAAAAACAAACAGAAGATTAGCCCATCTATGGCGCTCTGTAATGGGAGGGGGCGATGGAAGCGATGCAAGTGCCAATTCTAGTGCTGCTCAAACTGCCCCTGGAAGTGAATCTTCTACGGTATATGAAGCCACAGCCAAAGAGCTTGGAGATCAGAAAGTGGTTATCAGGAAAGTCGATATCAGCGAACATGTTTTCGATCTTTCTACTTTGTACGATGCTTATAGTGAAGGCTTTTATGGTGTCCTTATGAGGAGTCATGCGTATTGGAGGGAGTTCGTGTCCTATAAATTAGGCGAGAATGGAATATGGGCTGCCTTTGCTCCCAATGAATCTGATGGAACAGAATCGATGATCGCCTATATTGCCGTTACAGAGAAACGTGGTAGCATCAAGATAGCGGAGTACGGTTGCAAGAAGTCGCTACAAAATAGCAGTAATCTGTTTGAAACACTAGCGCGAGTAGGAGTCGTCAATGTTAAGGGGATTGACAAGATTGCATGCGATCAAGAGGGCGAAACAGTAGACGTCGAGTGTCCGAAGCCAGTATTGGCTCGACTCAACAGTTTGGACCTTCCAGTTACAACAGAAACTACGGTTGGATCATGGATGTACAGGCTTCACCCGCGAGTACAGGAGGCGAAAGTGTCACGAAAAGCAGTGCATCCTTCTGAGTACATTAACAAGTTGAGTGAAGCCGCTGAAGACATGAGACACGTGGTGTGGTTCACGGATAAGTTCTAATGACTCCTAACAAGTGCTAACTTATTTAGCTTGATACCAAGTATCTGCAGCTTGTGCATCTACGAGCAGATCCACCAGAAGCGGCTGTGTGAAAGGGTGCTTCATGTTCTTCATTAGCTCCTCCATAGCCTCATCGACAGTAGATTCTGGTCCTTCCATGATAACCTGTAGAATGAAAAATCTTGGGAATTTTGCCAAACAAAAACTACCAAAAGATGCAAATATAATTCGCTTACCTCGTCGTGGATTTGAAGCAACATTTTCCATCCAAGTTCCTGTAGTTTCTTGTTTTCAGAAATGTTCAACATTGCCATCATGACCACATCCGCCGCACCCCCTGCACCAATGAAAAATGACTAATACTCACACATGTAAAACAAACAGCCCTTTTAGCGATTCGTACCTTGTATTGGGGTATTGATAGCTGCACGTTCGGCGTGGCCTCTAGCTCGAAAGTTCCTATTGTTAATGTCCGGTAGACTTCGATATCTCCCCATTAGTGTCCGGGTTGCATTTTCCTTCCTCGCGTTCTCAAGTACATTTGCTTGCCATTCGCGCACTTCTGGTCTGTCGGCATACCATTTTTCTACAATTTCCTTCGCCTCTTGAACGCTGACACCAAAGTCCTTGGAGAGACCGGTTGCAGTCTTCCCATACGCTATGCTGAAATTCAGAATCTTCGCAGCTCGCCTTTCTGAAGCGAAGCTGGAACGAGAGAAAACCAAAAGCGAATACATCGGCGGAATTATAAGTGCCACATCTTTCATACAATACATCCGACTTACACATTCTTGAGAACAGGTGCATTGGCTTCCCCCTTGTCCTCGTCCCATTCAAGGAGCACTTCTCCTTTATCTACTTTATCACGGATATAGTCATACATGCCCATAGCGGTTCTACTATGGAAATCACCACCAGACTTGAATGCATCAATCATGCTCTTACATCCCGTCTGCGAGGCAACAAACTGGTATGGTATGTTTTTGAACCAATTATATGTAGAAAGCAACATACCATGTGAGCTAGAATTCTGAGTTCCAGTTGTCCGTAGTCTGCTACAATGAGCTTACAACCCTTTTTGGCACGGAACGCTTCCCGTACTTTGTAACGATCCTTTTCCAAAGCAGGTTGATTTTGGAGGTTCGGCCTTCGAGCGCTCAAACGTCCGGTTTCCGTGTTCAGATTCAGAGAGCAGTGGACTCGTCCTTCCTCATCAACCATTTGCTGAAGCGGGACGATAAAGTTGGACAACATAGTATCTATGGCACTTATATCGTACCTGCAAACCACACGATTGCTACACAATAGCTTTGACTGCGACACAAAGATAAAATAACCTACAAACATGCAATCGCTTTGCAAGCCTCAGCCCCCTCTTTTCCGCCGCCAAAGTGGTTAAAAGCCAAACCGTAACTTGGATTTTCTCCAAAAGGCTGTCCTGCTAGTTTTTTCAAAACAGTAGAGCTTACGGCAGGCCATCCATTTGCGGTTCTAGAGACGGGTGGAATCCCCAACCCTACTAAAGTTATATCACGCATTTTCTTCGGTTTCTTTTTTCCCGGTTCAATGTATTCTTCGATGTTTTCAACTTTAAAGTTTCTGTTGGAACGTACAAGGCAGAGCAAGTACTTTTTAAACAATTGCACGGCCAATAAAGAGGAATGCATACCTTTCTCGGGGCCAGTAGTTTCCCTCTCTTCCCTTCAACGCTATAGTCCCTTCATCGGGCTCTACTTCATCTAGATCGTGAAACACTTCCATGGCATCTTTGAGAGCACTGGATTGATCTATCCCCTCATCATCCAGTTCACCCTCCTTTGGTTCAACTTTTTTCGGAGGAAACTCCACTAGCGTTCGTTCTGCTCCTTTGGCACGGGTCTTCTTATAAGCTGGAGCAAACAATAAGTGAGCTCGTTGAACATCGCTCGAGACGTTCATTCTTTTCACATCAGGGCAATACTGTGAGGCCCAAGCGACGAATGCCTTTTCTGCTTTTTCACGCTCTTCCCTCGCCTGTTCCTCGGCTTTCGGCAAGTGCTCCTTCGTGTCTACCTGTCATACGCAAAGAACAGTTATCAACAATAACCAGTACTAAGATACATACTGCATTCATACCTCTATTCCTACTCGCTCCATATCAGTAAGCACTTCTGCGAACGGGACCCAGTATCTTCGGTAAAACTCCCACATAGATTGGTCCCGTATCCATGGTATCGCGGAGAGTAACTTCTTCAGCTTAACATAAATCATCCATGTCGACTCAGCATCGTAAGTGCTGTACTCCGCAACCGTAGACACAACATTTATGTCCTCAAAAGTCAATGCAATAAGCGTCTCGCAAAGAGTCCATACCTATAGTTGATCCAGGCTGACCTCCAGTAAGGCTCCGTTTGCAAGTGCTCGACGGGAGGTATGTAGGTCTCCTTGCCGGGAGTGCCATCTTTTTTCAGTTTTGGAACAGCAAACAATTCCTTCATAGGTGTCTTTCTGCTTTCCCATAAGATTTACTAAGGGCAATAATGCCTTTCTTCTCTACAAAAGGCACACATACTTTTTCTTCAGCAAATCCTTCGTGAGTGTTTCCAGACTGTAGCCACCTTGTTTTGAGCGAGCTGTGTCCCATAGTCTAGCCATGTGCATTGTGTCCGCTTGCAAACCTTTACATGCGATCCCATGATTGTTCAGCACATGACGATCAAAACTGTAATTATGCCACACCTGTCGAGTGGAAATCAGCCGCGTGAGTACACTTACTAGTAGTAAGTAGAAACAGGACAACGTACTTTCATGATTTTGTCGCTGTCGAAGACACCCTTAAATAAATCGAGCACTCCTTGGCTGTCTCCTAAATTGTCAATCCACAAGCAAGAGGAGCCTTTCCCATCAAAGTCAATAGTGGGACCACCGTAGATGGAAGCACAAATGACTTCGCCATTGCCTACTGGGCTTTCCTTGCTAGCATCAATGTGCGCCACTTCGGTGTCACAGGCAAAGACGGTATCCTCTGGCGCAGAATAAATGATGTCCAATACGCGCAAAGCCTCCTCCTTGGTCTGAACGACGCAAATGCCTTCCAAATTGGCATCTTGAATGATTTGATCACGCGTCGATTTTGTGCCAGTATCTTCGCCCGTGTCAGCCGCAATGGCGCTGTTCAAGCGCCTAGCAAGAAGGGCGCCGCCTTGTGTATACTTCGGGGCACTCAACACCTTCGAGTGCAGTAAATGGAAAGCTCTGGTAGCTCTAGTAGCGCATGGATTCCATCCTAGCAGCGACATTGAAGGTCGCTGAGGGCGAAGTTTTTCCACCCATTTCCCCGTTTTGCGTCGCAGTAATACCGCCATTTTCCATTCAGAGCAAATTTAGGTACTCACAATTCAAAATCTGTAGATGGACCTATTCCTAGTGCACGGCTTTATATCAAGGTCACCCAACTTCAGAGGTTCCCAAGTAGGCAAGTCTTAGGATGAACAGCCGCAGATTGCGTGCAGACTCAATTGAAGATTATATATAACACGTTCAAAAGATTGGGATCGTTTCTGGAGGGACCCGAAATCGCTTTCAGCGATATTTACGATGGAAACTAACCACAATTACAATGAAACCAGAGTACAGTTAAAACCCCCGTATAGATTCCTTGTTAAATTAGTAAAGAAAAACGAATTCCATGTATTCCCGCTCAAAACAGGCAAGACAGTCATTCGAACTGCTGAACATCGACGAACAGAGATCCATACTGATTGGTCCGATACCCTTCGGGAATCAGATCGATGGGCACTTGAGCCCACATTTATATTAAGTTCACGGTAACTGTTCACCCAACTTCAGAGGCTGGTGAGTCTCAATAGCGACCTTAGGCTCTGTTGCTGCGTTGCCGGCGCACTGAATTGAAGAGCAACTGGGGATACGCAAATTCCCGTAGTGAAATCCGTAGTGGAATCCCGCCGCCGGAAGTGATTGATGGGAAAATCTCTGCAGCGACTTCAACTCTCCGTTGCCTTTCCACTTAACGAAAGATTGCCCGGTTGTATTTTCCGAATGTGCATTTTTGTAGAGAGGACCTGGAAATGTTAGAGAAGATAAGCCGCACTTCCATCTTCATGCCCAGTTGAGCTGCAATTTGCGAGACGACAATGCTACACGCTATCACGCTTCCTACTTTAGCGAACTTGTGGATTTGGTACTGTATTATTGATGATATGCTTTATTCGTTGTCATCTGGCGAGCAAAAGCCTCTCCCAAATACCGTCGGCCATTGCGAGTACAGTTGTTTAGACACAGAAATCGCAAAAGAATTACCGGGACGGCCATACGTTTAATGCTCAGGACTATACAGCACGAAGATCAGCCAAAAAACTTCCCCTGGTTGCGAAAATCAATACTCCCGTGGTACAACCACTTAGTGGGAGTACAGGCACTGCAGGTGGTTAGTCTCCCTACCACCTAGAAAAAATTTCAAAAATACCCCTTTTCTATTTTCAACTTTCAAAAATGCCCCCCTCCAGCTACCGGTGTGTATTGGTATTGCTCTTACCGGAAGACGTGTCTGCCACAGGCTACGTGAGGGGTGAACCCTACCCGGAACCGGTCCAACATCTTCACGTTTGTGGCGCATCGACGTGACTGACAGTTTGGCCGTCATCAGCTTGCGGAAGTTCCGCATCTCCCTTGTTCCCAGCGCGTTCCTGGCAATTCTCTTGAGGAACTGAATTGCGTCTTCCCCGAAGCCCCCCAATCCCCCGTCGCCTCTATCGCGAACGGGATAATTTCCGTGTTGTGGTCCCTCAGGTGCCCGTATTTTGTCCGCTTCATCTTCTCCGCTTCTGCCGCGATGGTGGGGGGTCTTCCCGCTGTCCTGGCTAGTCTGTCTCCCGCGAGCGGGTTTTGCACTGTCACACTGACGTACAGTGTGCTCGTTGGGCCCGTCTGACCAACGTCGATCCACGAAAATTCCGGTATCCGCGTTTTTCAGGCTCGCGATTTTGCGATTAGCAGGCAGCCAAGCTTTTCAAACCTGTTTCAGCGAGTGTGAGTATTCACGTTGTTCCTCCGCTACAACTCGGTCTTAAGCTCATCAGCATCCCGGAGACACACACGCACATGTGCATGTCATCCTTGGAGGAATGAACAGTGGTATGATCGTATGGTACTTCTGCAATATCCAAGCTGACGTGTGTCAGAGTTTCGAGATCGCTAAACGGAACAGAAAGAAAACAATGTTCGCGTTTCTTTCATTCCGTCTGTACCACCGGTACAATTGTATTCTGTGTCTTAGAATCAACCGCTAATACTAAGATAGTCATATTTGACTCATATGACGCAGGCCCACTGTAGAGAGAATGAAATGAATCAACGACAGTGGTTACCGCCGGTTGAACTGTTTCTCCACCGCGTCTTGTTACTCGGTCCTTGAGATGCAGCGGAAGCCAGTGCACTACGGATTGTCTCTCATAGTGGGGAGTTTCGCTGATCAGGTTCTTCATGACAGAACATTTTGAGTTACGGATCGTCTATTCTTAGCATAATGGGGAGTTTCTTGGGGCTAATGTTCAAAGAGTCATGTCTAACCAGCGAAGAACAAGATCCTCTCTTTGCAGCTTGCAGCCTTGGAGACATTGAGGCAGTCAGAAGCATCATGGATAGTCTTGAAAGCAAACACAAGAGGAAACGCAAAGTTAAGCAAGCTAGCCCAACCATGGAATCTTTTACCCTTGACATCAACAGGATTGTGAATGATGTGAGATTGGTAGGTACAGTCAACGTAAAGCCCATCACCATTTCCGTCTGGGAAATTGCCTCATGGTTCACTCAATAAGTTCCCGTATACCACTACAATACGCCGTTAACTTTTGAACCATTGCAGGGTGGACTTACTCCACTTCATGTAGCCGTCATCCAGGGGCAATCTGACGTTGTCAAGACGCTCATAGAGGAATTCGGGGCTTCGGTTGACATAAGAAGTATAAAAGTACGGGTTATCATTGATACGATTCTACATGTATACTGAGAGGGTTTTGTATAGAATCCAAACGTTGCAGTTCGGAGATACACCACTACATGACGCCGTATATAATCGTGACGAAAAAATGACCCACATGCTGATAGAGTATGGTGCGGATCCAAGTGTCCAAGACTATGTAAGGGGAAATAGGAAGTACTGTTTGTCTCGCTAACCATTAGAGGAAGTATGAGCTAGTGCAGGATGGAAAAAGCCCGTTGAATCTTGCCAAAATGGACGAACGCTTCTGGGGCAGCAACGGCTGCCGCAAGTTTCTCGAAGGTTCCCTGAAAAGGAATCAATCGCCGTGCGGCGCGTACCGATTCGGATTCGCTCAAACAATGCCAGGCGATAATTGACGCATATAGCTTTGTGGTTTAATAATGAATCATTCATGCAGCGGAACGGGCTCAAAGGAAGAAACACGACCGCTGAGCGAGAGGCTAGTCCGCACCCTGTGCTGTGAGGTCGCTAAGGTCTCCACGCTGTCCACGTGTTCGACATTATGGCATGACTATGCCCCTTCACATTGAGATCCTAAAGGAAGAGAGAGCTGCTTCAATGCTGTCTGTAATTTTTGAACCCTTAACGTCATGCTGGGGCCTCCTATTATCAAATTGTTGCATTCCACTCAGGAACGGTTGAACTGTTTCTCCACCGGACAGGCTTCTTTTCTCCAGCGGAGATTCAACCATCGTAATTGTACCTCCCGCTTTCAGCGTTTTGATGATGCAGTAGACACGGCAGAATTGAAGGCAATTGAATGGTGCTCCAGTCTGCCACTATATGATGAGCGGACTCTATAATTTTAGGTTTAAGGAGTCGTGCTTGGCCCCCGAAGAACAAGATCCGCTTTTCGCCGCATGCAGCGTAGGGGATGTGGATAGAGTGAAGGAAATTATGCATGACCTTAAGAAGAAACAGGAGAAAGGAAATACCTTTAAAAGGGACGGTTCAGCCATGGAGACGTTTACACTGGATATTGACAGAATCGTAAACGATATGAAAATGGTATGTACAGTGTACTGCCGAGCTGACACCCTGTCGCCAACGTGACCGTCCGTATGGGAGCTGGCCGGTACTGGTAGGCAACAGGAAGGAGGAAAATAAGCTTAGCCCCTTGAATAGAGTAATCTGGGTTCAGACTGACGGAATGGTATCTTCTTTGCTCCTTTGCAGGGAGGTCTCACTCCGCTGCATGTTGCTGCCACAAATGGGCACGCGGAAGTTGTGCGTACATTGGTAGAGGACTTCGGTGCTGCTGTTGACGTAAAAAGCTTTAAAGTAAGAACCTATACAGCTACAACAGTAAAATAGCAAGTCCCCATTTCTCTATTAAAGAGGTACAGTTTGGCGATACTCCATTGCATGAGGCCGTGCACAATCGCAACGAAGAAATGGCGAGGCTTTTAGTAGAACGATATGGAGCCGATCCGTCCGTAGAGAACGACGTAAGTGCTGGTGACATTCGTTGGTTCTACTCACTTGAGGATGTATTACAAACAATCGGCAATTGCTCAGGAAGGCAAAAGCCCGTTAGACGTAGTCAAAATGGATGAAAAGCTCCGGGGTAAGAACAAGTGCCGAGAGTTCCTTGAAGAGCACGGGAACCGGAACCAGTAACCCCCGCTGTGCGGCGAACTGCAAAGTTTCATTGGTGTACGATGACTTCAGCGGACAGAGAGTGCAGGTAGACATAGCCTGTCTTCGCCTGATTCGGAGTTCGAAATAGCGTAGGTATATGATGGATTCAGTATGGATGGAGGTTAACGTAAATGTTGTAGAGCCGTGTCGGTGTCCTTTATCATTAACTGTGTAAGAATTATGTGATTCTGCCAGCTCATTAAAATAGTAACGGAATTCTAGCTATGTTTTTTTGTACCCAAATATCGCGCATTGTAGTGACTATTCCTTCGCGACCTATCCCGGTAGGTTCTGAAGTCGTTAACCTGTTTTTCAGCATTTCTATGTATGTCTTCCATTAGATGGTATAGTCCAGCACCGGTCCCACTATCGCCTTCTCTCACCGCGTCTTGAGCCATAGCATTGGATATCTGGTGGTTAAGATCCTCCATCGCAATCGGCGTTTCAGCCCTTCCATCTTGACGCTTCAACAGTGAAGATGCAAGGGCAGACCATCTATCCCCTTGCGTTCCTGTTGATGAAGGTCCATTTCCACCTGAGGTACCTGCTTCGGCGGAGTCGTCGTTGACACGTACAGCCTGTGTGCCTCACGTTTCGTTGATAATAACAGCTATTGCACACAAGCAAGGCTTCCCACTTACCTCGAGATACGCACTTTCCAACTTAGAACTGGAGAGATCAAGCGGAACGGACTCCTCAGACTCTATCGCACACTTAGCTGCTCCCAAACCATACAAAACGGCCTCGTCCATGCTTTTACCTTCGGAAATGGCGTGCACTACCCCTGCGACAAAGTTGTCTCCCGCGCCTGCAGCGGCGGCAACCTATTTCAACACATTGCAGTTACCTTTGCAAAGAAAAGAGCCCTTACCTGTACATGTATGGACTGTCGCCGAAGGAGGCTTGTAAAGAGCAAAGTCAAAACCGGTTTCAATCGAGGCTTGGAAGAACGAAGAGGAATACATTTTCCAAAACATTTCCTCATCACGACAAGGGGGAGAGCTAAGCCACAAGACCCCTTCCTCACCGAGGGTAATCAGGACATGTTTCATACCATCCACAGTTCCGACCAAAAGTTCCTCTGATAAAGGGTTACACATGGCTGCTAGGATTTTCTGCCCTGCCTCTAGTACAGCCGAAGTCAAAGCAGATGACTCGCCCTCCTCTTGTTCGACATCTTGGTTTTCCTTATCTCCTTTGTATCCTTTGTGCACTGTTGTCTCGCTGCTTTGCTTGGAGAAGTCTCGCTCCATACTGACAGCAGTGTATCTTTCCGAATCTTGCTCCTCCAAGGAGCTCTCATCTTGTTTCTGCTGGCGCTGGGAATCATCTGCTTTAGGAACCCTCGCTTTAGGGGTTTTCCAAGCACTTGGAACAGACGCACTCGAAGTAGAGCCTTTTGACTTCTTCCGTGGGTTGTCCTTCTTACGCTTCATCCCTATCGACTCCTTGTTTTCCGCTTCGTGCGCTTCAGGACTGGCCGCTACCCCCTCTGATGGATCTATCAATCGTGCAGTGTTCTCTTCATCCTGATTTGGAGTAGTATAGCGCTGGAGAACTGCTTGCACCTCTTCCATTGTCACCCCTGCTTCTTCCATTTTTCTTTGGGCATCTTCTGTTGCTAAAGATTGCATCATTTCAGAAACATTTATACTTGATATGTCCAAACCATGCTGGTTTGCATATTCTTCTATATTCATGGCATTCTCCGTTGTCAGTTCGTCTCCAGACTCATCGGTGAATTTAGCGTCATATGTTGAATCGTCATCTAATGACTCTGCCATAGCGATGGCTTCATCAGCATTTGGGCTCACCACAGCCACTTTGCATAACGCCTCAAATGACGCAAGCCGTTTTCCCTGGAGTTGCAAATACATTCGTCTTGTACGTGGTTATAGGTGGCCTATGTAGGTACTACGTACTTTTTGTAGACTTGTGGGCTCAAACCATACAGGAACTCCTTTACGCAGAGCAACAGATTCAAGCAAGGATTCGTTGGAGCAATCCTCCATAATGGAATCGATTTCGCTCATCCGTTGTTCCGGAGTCAAGGACAGCTCCAAACACGTTTCGAGCCTATTCGTAATGGGCCCTTGCTCTTTGCCATGTTTCAGGTGCGACATCATCTGATAAACCAGGTCTAACTGTGCGACCGACACTGCAGCATTGCATATGGAATTAAGTGCGGCTACGTTAAAGTTCGCATCTGCGATAGTGACAGATGATGCACGTATTCGGTTGTAAAACTTCTGTATAGAAGCATCGGTTATTTCCTCAAAACAGCTCATATCTGCGATTGCTCCTACCAAGTCTCCCTTTTCGTCCAGCATCGCCGAATAGACTGCAGACTTGGGAGCATTAGCTGAGGAGCCACGAAGGGACCCATCAAAGTCTAGTCCATTGAAATATTCCTGAATTCATATCAAATATTAAGACGCTGCAACATAAGGAAAACCGATAAAGGGTAAGCCACACACCAGTTCTTGACTCTGTAGGTACGCTCTTATAGGTCCTGCGAAACCGTCGTCTCCGATTGCAGTAATGAAAGCAGGGTAGTGTTTCAGCCGGGATAACGCTACCGCAATATTCGAGGCCACCCCTGTATTGAGTTAAAATGGAGATGTACACAGCGCTAATAGCCGTGAGTTACGTACCTCCGAAGGACTGCTGCAATACACCAGGGTTGCTAGTGTGGAGCTGGAACTTCTGCCCTGGATGAGGCTTCGCAGTAAGGTCGACCACTGCTCCACCAAAAATGATAGGATACACTTCGGGGAGACTTGAATCCCTTTTCTCGGGCATGTTATCAGTAGTAGCCGCCGCAGTGCTATAAGAGCGAACCTTGCTTTCCCTGCTTGATGAAAAGTAGGCTGCTGTGATCTTCCCTCCTACTAATGCATTGTTCTTGACAAGCTCTATGTTGGACTTTAAAGACGCTCCTTTTGTCATTTCATTTACTCTCCTAAGGACATACGGGGTAACATCCTTACCTGCCATCCAGGATTCCAACACTGGGAAATGAGCTTCTAAGAGATAAAAAGTGCATGAAAACAATTACCATACCGTGTATTCCGTGTTCGTCTGCCTCCTCCAGAGACCGGAGGATGGATGAATTAACCAATTCCGCATCCGCGGGGTTTGGGTTCGGAACGCCGAGCAGCATCCCTGATTCAATCCCTAAATAATCCGCCGTGACCATTGTCTTCGCTACCTGGCATCCAGGAAAGGGAGATGACGAAACCTTATATGGCACATATTAGCTCAAAGTCGCTACTTACTGCCTCTTCATTGTGGAATACCAAAGGACACTCAACACCTGAATTGTTGGTAAAAAATGCCGGAAACTCGTCACATTTCCACCCAGCAACGGGAACCCCATAAGTTTCCAATATTTCTAAAGTTCTGGGTATATCCAGTATACTCTTCACTCCAGCACAAACTACTGTAACCGGAGTCCGAGCCAACTCTGTTAGATCGGCAGACATGTCTGGAGTCCATCGAGCAGACAACCGTGGATGAATCAACATGCCCTGTGCTCGTTAAACGCTACTTACCCATTGTTTCATTATACTCCCGATGCACTCCTCCTATTCCTCCTGTTACGAACAATCGGATTCCACTCCGATGCGCAAGTAGCATCGTAGAGGCAACAGTGGTAGCTCCGTGGGATCCCATCGCCACCGCGTAAGCAATATCGCGGCGAGAACATTTCCGCACGTTTTCGGCTGTGCCGAGGACCTCTAACTCTGTATCCGACAATCCAACGTGGATTTTACCATGTAGTATTGCAATCGTAGCCGGAATGGCTCCCTGGCTCCGGACAATTTCTTCCACAGTTCGTGCTGTCTCAACATTTTGTGGGTATGGCATACCTGGGGTAAGTATCGAAAATACAAACATCATTCATCCGCATTTGAGATCCATTCATCCAAGTTACAACATACCATGAGATATTATTGTGGATTCCAAGGCCACGATTTCTGCGCAGTCAAATAAAAGTAAGCATTGGGTGCCTCCTTTCTTGTTGCCAATTCACATACGCTTTGCGCGCCCTTCGTTGAGGGCGCTTTGCACCTCTGGACTGTATGAAAATCCTGTATAGCTTCGATATCCGGCATAACACCTCCTGAAACATGGTCTCCAGCGTGGTGAAGACACCAACAGCCGCCTCATGCCCCCTGTCTCAATTTCCCCGACTGCTTTCCTTACTTCCTTGGACGTCTATTTTAGCTCTGAAAAATGACTTAAGACTTCGAAATCGACCCAAAAGACTGCCGAAGAGTGAGTCAGAGTGACCAAATGTGTGGAGGTGTGAAGCTGAGGACTTTGTGAAGTTAAGCGCTGCCTTCGATGAAGCTCTTCTGGGAGATAAATGCATTATGTATGCACAGACACACCCATTCTCTCTCAAGAGCTGCTGTTGAGGACGAGAACTGGCTTGTAGAACGCACCGGCGTGCGGTTTAGCCATCGAAGTTGAAGTAGCCTCACGCTTAACTTAACAAAGCAGTTCAATTCTTGCTTGAGCCTTCTGGTATTGGGTATTAACTACACTTGTAGCTAATAGTGTAGCGAATATCCACTACCGTGGCACATCAAGAACAAAGAAAAACATACGCATCTGGTGGAGCTAGAGTACCTACACATTACCGTTGTAGGCTAAAGAAATAAAGGTGGCAACGTTTCCCAAAACTTGACAATTTTCGTGAGTCTACGGTACGAAATCAAACGAGCTTTCTAAAGCGCAAATCGCAAATCCTCAATAACTGCAGCACTAAAAGAAGGGTTCAGTCTTATTAGAAACCAGCGATTAACAAAGTGTGGACTGCTTGGATGGTCCTTAAGTAATTTCCCGAGGTAATATGCATCCCTCAAGGGGGGCTTTTCATTTATGATTAACCTCTTTTCCATCATCGATGTTTCGTCTTTGCCCATGAAGAAATTGAGTGCCCCGGAGCCTTTATGTTTCCCGCGGAACTGTCCCGCAAACCATTCATTCGAGCTTTCAGCGGTGGCGACTAGCAAGGCCGCGTTGAGGTGCAGCTTATCCACATCTCGACCTTGCCAAGATTCCCTAAGTTGCTCAAGGAGGGGCATTCTTCCGTCTTTTCCTTGCGCATTTGCTTCTTCTGTCCGCGCTTCTGCTTGATTTTCTTCAAAGCCATCTTCTTGTTTGTTCTGAGCTGCTTCACCTCCGTCATCAATAAGAACGCCAAACTCTTCCGGAGTATCCAATTGTTCACTCGCATACAGCGTTCCCATTCCTGGTTGCCAAGTTCCATCGTGATTTTCCAACACGATGACATATTGTCCATAATTCTCCCCTGGAGCAGCAAGAGACCAGAACACACCAAGGCCCTCAACCAATACTCCATATCCCGACACAGGATCCTTCCGTTGCGGCATCTTCTGTGGGATCTGGATAAGAAACTCCAGGCGACGAGACTGACCCGCATTCCCAAGAGTTCGTTTAGTGATCATTACAGGATACTCAACGCCAATATCCTTCACGATATCCAATTTCTTCACATTGATGCTTACGCGGTACGTCGGGTGATTGTCTTGAAACGCAATCGGAGTCCCAGGACCTGGATCCGGTATATTGCCTTTACCGAGTGTGATCCACGTGACGGCAAACTCGACAACGAGAAAGATCATAAATGCAATCATAAAGGCCTTTAAAAGATCCAACGGTGTTTCATCCTTGTCCTTGTTGGCGGCAATAGTGAACAGGGATGCAATGAAGCAAAGCAAGCAAAATCGCCACGCAACGGACGCGGCGGCTTTTGCATAAGCTGCAATTGGCTTAGCATGGAACCCCAAATACACTTCTCTACCATCTACGGAAGCTAGCAGTACAAAGAAGCATGCCTCTGCCCAATACACGAGGCCTGTGCCTACAGACTGATTTTGAGACAACGCAAACCCATTAACTGTGGCCGCGAGGACGGTACCTCCCGCAACCCCTTTACTGCCGGCGTCTTTCAACCCTTGAATAACTTTTGAAAAGATTTTGACTGACATTGTGATAAGGAATATAACTTTGATTACAAGCAAAACTGACTCAGAAGGGATTATGACCGAAAAGGGAACTAAGCAACTTGACAATTCAGAGGCAAGGGTGGCGGTGACACTAGGAGATGGGAATACGGCAGTGCCTAGCGGCACGACTGGCCATAGATGGTACTATCGCAAAATTGGTACGCTACAAACGCAAATTGCACATTTAGTACCGGCAGAAAGAAGGGGTTCGCTCGGTCGATACAATGAATGAGTTTTACTGCTTTTTTCACGGAGTACCGCTTATTGCATGCGCATTTCTTTACAACACTGATCGGTATACAGCCTAGAGCGCAAAACGAAGTTCCTCGATAACATTGACGGCGTAGGTTTGGTCCAATTTTAGCAGAAACCAACGGCCACGAAGGTTCCGACTACGCGCATTGTGCAACAGAAGCTTTCCGAGGTAGTATGGCTCACGCAAAGGAGGATTCTCGCTAATGACCACATATCTTTCTTTAAAAGGATTGTCGTTGTTACCCGCGTAGAACTTGAGCGAAGCGTTGTGCTTTCCTTGAAACTGACCTGCAAACCAATCGGAACCCTCGGCCGCGACCAAGAGCCACGCGATATAAAAACGCATCTTCTCGAAATTCCTTTTGTTCCATTGTGCACTAATATTGTTCAGCAAACGTTCGTCATTCTGTTGGGTGTCTTCTTTTGCTTCTTTCGGAACAACATCGTTTCCTGGGGGATCTTGAGCCTGTCCTTGTTCTGTGCCTTGTGGATCTCCAGTCGCTTCTTCGATTACCACGTCAAAGCCCGCCGGGGTATTGAAGTCGGCGCTCGAAAATTGGGTTCCCATCCCTGCTTGCCAGTGTCCGTGCCGAAATTCCAATGCAACTACACGCTGATTAGCCGTGCCGCGAGAAAGAAACCAAAAAACACCCAGCCCAGCGACTGAGATTCCATAGCCGGCCTGACGCTCCTGGTTGTGTGAGTGTGATCTGAATTGAACTAGAAACTCCAGCCGGCACGGATCTTTCCCGATTCCAAGGGAACGGCTGGCGACCATTATGGGCTGTTCCACGCCGTTTCCTTGGTCTAACCCCACGTATTCTTTTTGGTTTAGGGCCTTGGCATCGATGCTTATTCGATAAGTCCTGTAGTTGTCTTCTAACGCGATAGGGATCCCGGGACCAGGGTCAGGGATGTTGCCTTTCCCCAGAATGATCCACGTAATGGCGAATTCTCCTATGAGACAAACAACGAAGGCTACCAAGAAGCCTTCTACAAAACTCAGCAGCGTCTCTTCTTCGGCATCACTGACAGTCGAAAACAACAACGCAATGAAGATAAGTAAACAAATCCGCCAAATCGTTGATGCGACAGCTTTAGAGGCTGCCGGGATCGCCTGCGCGTGGAAGCCCAAATACACTTCTCTTCCATCAACGGCTGCCACTAAAACGAAAAAGATACACTCTGCCCCATAGACTAGGTTTGAAGCTATAGATGGTTCCTGCGAGAGCGCAAACCCATTGAGAGCTCCGGCAAGGGCGATTCCTACCACTATTCCCTTGCTGGTGCTGTTGGACAAGGATCGAACGAGAGCCGAGACAGCACTTGAAGACATCTGTTTCACGTCGTAAACGGGTACTTTCTCCACTGAGCTGATCTTCTTACAGCAGCAGCAGCATCGAACAAGAGGATGGGTGTGCACGCAGTTGGACTTATACCGTGGGTATGGAGACATCTACCGCGTAGGATTGAATACCAAGTGAAGTGAATACTGAAAGCATAAGACATTGCGCTACTTTTCGTTCAAGTGTTGGTCGAAGCCATGTTGATGCTACATTACAACCATATGGTGGTAGTATACCGTAAACGACACTGTGTTGTCAGCACGCGATGGAGGAAACACTTGGAGGATTTCTTCGAGAGGTTTGCGTGTTGAATTACGTCCTGCACTTCGCACCGTCACTGGTGGAGAAAGTACCCGTTTACGACGTGAAACAGATGTCTTCAAGTGCTGTCTCGGCTCTCGTTCGATCCTTGTCCAACAGCACCAGCAAGGGAATAGTGGTAGGAATCGCCCTTGCCGGAGCTCTCAATGGGTT
>LVLI01000392.1:0-15836 GCA_001687465.1 Halocafeteria seosinensis
CCAGTGCTGTGTTCCCCCACGGCGCATGTCAGCAAGGCTGCAGGAACAGCGGGCCCGTCGCTGCTTAACGCGGGCGCTTACCGCTCCTCGTTAAGAGGATGTGGTCAACTTCCCGGCCGGTGGGCTATCTGTCACATTTGTGTGTGTGCAAGGCTGCAGGAACAGCGGGCCCGTCGCTGCTTAACACGGGCGCATACCGCTCTTCGTTAAGAGGATGTGGTCAATTCCCCGGCCGGTGGGCTACAGTATCTGTCACATATGTGTGTGTGTCCCATCACTTTCGCCAGCTTCCTTTGGAACTGGGCATACTGCCAGGACCACAGCATCTCAGTTTTACATGGCAACGGACCCCAGCACTAAATAGGGTGTTCATAGTAGCACTGCCAATGGAAGTTCCATCAAAGATTTCGGACTTATTGGTGGTGGTTATTCCAACTAGTGGGCGTTCCAAAACAAGGAGTACTCATCCACTGCACCGCCATACAGAACTAGTCGAAGTGCAGTTCCCGTCCTGGAGCAGTTTAGGATACTCTTATTGGAGTTCCCATCTCCGTTCGGAGCCCAGGCGTCCTTCAGTTACTTAGTGCACCATTTTTCGTACGTGTATGTGTGTATTTAACACTGTATTAGTATTGCTCCTACTGGAAGCCGTGTATCCTACAGGTTCCGTTACGCAGCTACGCAGTGTGAGGGGTGAACCCTACCCGAAACCGCTCCAACATCTTCACGTTGTGCCGCCTCAACGTGACTGACGGATGAGGGCTTGCATTACTGGTTAGGTGCCATCGCACAGTTTGAATTTTGTCTCGCGCGCTATTCCTATTCATTTTAAGGACTTTGTTCTCTGCTTTGAACCTTCACAGCAACCTTTCCCCTTCTTAGTCCTAGCTCTGAGCAGATCTCGCTAGAGGATTGACCCTTCGGTGAGATGTGTCCGTCGATCAACGACTAGATAATCGACGTCTTCTTCTTGTTTCAGTGAAAAACCCCACTGAGCGTTGGATAGATTTCCTTTGCCCATCGGGCTTTCCACCGTCCTCCAAAATCGTTTTCATATACTCTATAGCGTCCCATACGGTGTCACTTTCAATGTGGCATGCAAAAACTCCGTCCTCAGTGGGCTTCCAATCATTATTCCTTTTTGTTTTCCTTCTTATGTACTTTGATACCGTAGACCCAGCGGGTTTGTCCTGATGAAGGTCTTCGGCCTTCTTAACATTAGCTTGTATATTAACGACTTGGATGGTGCGCGATGGCTTCGCAGAAGCCGATGTGGGTATAAACGCTTGCGCCTGTTTTGGCCACCAGTTGCGATAATTGTCGGGTATGTTGCACAGCTTCTTCTCATTCGTGTCCGTTCTTAAATCCATACCCAGATTTTCCTCAGTCATATGCATGGGCAAGAGGGGATGAGCAGGACACAAAATCTCATTGAAGTACATCGTATAGTCAAGAAGTGCTTCCGAGTACCCACGAGCATTGCAGAACGCCCTTACCGGAGATCCAGCTTGATTCAATAGCTCATCTACGACCGTCCCCTGTCCTTGGAACCAATTGCTGATGTCTAACAAGGGCAAGCTCTCGGATATACGAGCTGTACTATTTTTCACCTGTACCAATAGGAGGCGAAACTGCTCCGTGTGTCTGTGCTTGATAGGGAAAACTATATCCGACGTCGCCCCATGACCAGGCAGGCTATGCAACAAGGACCGACGAACTCGTTTGGTGGTTCCATCAGTTGAGACAAGCTGATTCAACAATTCAGTATGTCCCATATCAGTTTTACACGGGATGAATCCGTCCGCAAAACTCACTGTATATTCTGAAAGAATGGTTGCCTTAAAGGACACTGGACGCACATCTCCCAGAAGCTCGCTCAGAGGCATCTCCGCTGACTCGGGGTTCCTGCGAAGGTGTTTCGACCATTTTCGGTAGAAATGCCAAGCGATCCCGTGTTCAGCCGCTACTCCTTTAGAATCTAAGAGCGAACTGGTGCCCGAGGCACATCGATTTATCAAGTGACACACCTCATCCTTCTTCGGCACCTCTTCAATGGAATGCTGATCGCCGACCCATAGTAAAGCTTCGGCAGTTGCAGGCTCCTCCTCGAAATTCACCAGTTGTTTGCTGTCATGATGGCAATGCGGAGCCAGGAATACGGCATCATCGAGCAGTGCTCTAGTACTGTGAGATGTCATGGACCCGATCCAAGTAGAGGAGTATCCCATCCGACGCTGGAAGTACAAATAAGTAAGTAAGGAGTGTGCACTCTCATCACTCCCATGTAAAGTATCTGTCCGTCGCCATGCACGAGAGACTCGCGCCCTCGTGTCCCATCGAAGAAAGAACAGCGCTTTTCCCAATACTGAGTCGACATCCGGGTTAGGCTGTCGCGGCGTTATGTTAAGAAATATTGTCTCCAAAAGGGTGGCTGCATATAATGGACGTCCACAGAACATGCTCAGTGTGGCATCTTCCATGAGGTCCAGTTTGGCTTGCGTGACATACTGGCCTAAAAACTTCTTCAATGTCGGCAAGTCCAAAGGGGTGAAAACATTTTGTACTAACGAAATTCTTTGTGCACGGGACGACTCTTTGAACAGTTGCTCGGTCAGGGAGACCCGCGAACCAGAGATCGTAAACAGAACATTCTCTCGTTGCATAGACAGCATTCGAATAACGGACAACAACAAATGCAAATAAGTTTCTCGGACCCCATATACATCAGCCGGCAATTCCCTTCCTGCCAATACCTGTGCTTCGTCAAAGAAAAGAAGCACGGAATGACTATCAGGAGGTTGCTCAACTGCCTCCTTTGCCACTGAGCGTTCAACTTCCAACGCACGGTTATACAGCCTCAAATACTCAGCGAGGGCATCATCCCACACAAGTGGACGCGTATAATCGTAATTTAAACTGCTTTCAAGCTGACGAATCTTAGAAACCAGAATCGACTGTATGCCGTTACAACTAAAGGAATTCCGCTGCGATTGGAGGCAAATCAGGCGTAAAGCTTCGATCCTTGAGCAGTGATGTTTCTCGGCAACACATCGCAAAGACTCCTCATCCTTTGCTGCCTCCTCGGCCACACCGACCGCCCACTCAATATGGCTATTTATGTAATGTAGAATAATGGTTTGCATAGTCTCCCTGGCACCGGGACCTTGTTCAGCATGAAAAAAAGACAACAACGGTTCGATAAAGCGCCATGCTCGAGTGTCAGCATCGGTCCCCACTTGTACCGGGACTATGACAGCAAAGACATAATAGCGTCCTGTATGAGGGGAACACCAATCAGCGCATCTTCCAGAAATGTTGCCAATTATGGAACTGCACACGCCTTACCTAAATCGTAAAAGAGTTTCGTCTTACCCGCTCCTGATCCTCCATACACCAGCAGCAGTCTTCGCCCTTGAACGAACCCTGCGAAGGCTGCGCTCATCACCGATGACATGTTTTGCCAAACGTGCTTGTACAGCAGACGAGTCGGCTGCCCCTTGTTGTCCTCGTGCGTTTCAGAAGCCAAACCAGGAGCACGCGGGCCAGCCACTGGACTATCTTGGTTAGCACCACTTTCGATAAGGGGATGCATGGCTTGGCTTACACCTGGGCCCAGCTTTGATCGATTATTCCCCCGTGAGTTTGCGTCCTCAACGTGCGGGCTACCACTACCAGTAGGAACCTGCCCTTCTTCTGAGGGACACGCACTAGACGATTCCGCTCTCTCCCTTTTCATATTTACTTTTATGCCTGCTCCGCCCAGCCCCACCTTAGATAATTCAACGCTACTCTCTACAGGCTTGATAAGAGTCACGGCTAGTAGGGGAGGACCAATACTAGATCCAGAAATACTGTCCAGTGGAAGTCGGTCACAAAACCAGCGCTTCCATGATTCCGCGTCTTGTATCATACGTTGACCTTGATCATCAACGGTTTGCTGCCAATCACTCAATGAGCGTCGAACAGATGTTTTAATCCACTCTTCCTTGTCCTGGAGTGTGAACTGTATACCACATAGGTCCATGAATTTCACCTTCTTGGATGAATCTGCGGTGACAACAAATGGAACACACCAGAAATAATAACGGGGGCTTTCACAACGTCAAACGAGTCAATTGCACATTGTTGAAAAATCGGCTTGGAACGAAAACAATTCAAAATGACACTCGGGCGACCGTTGCGAACACACGTACCGCCTTTCTGAAAAGCGCCTGCATCTGCAAGGAAACATATACATCGTTTATGCCTATCACTAAAGAAAAATAGCTATTAATGTGTGAAAACTTACCTGTTTCGTGCGCGCATAGTTTCCTAATCAACGCACACAGTGTATTGGTCAGCAGCCGTGGGGCACGCACTTCATCTGCTCTCGTAAGTGAAAGTACTCCAGTTGCCGTTGCTTCACGCTTCCACTGTATAACTTTCGGCTTCAATTTCTCGGTGTCATCTGGAGGGTACAAGGCACTGAGTTTCTTCTTTTTGTATTCCGTCTCAGCGGTAGTGTCAGATAGCAGGAAACAAGCAACCACGACCTTGTGCTTGACTTCCCTTCTTTGGTATGCTAATAGGGTCCCATTTCCTTCTTCGCGGCAAAGACATCCTAGGGCATTATTAATAAGGGCTGATGTAACCTCCTCTCTTTGATCCAAACATTCTGTAATGCACTGAGCCCAGGCAACTTCATCCTTCACTTTGCATTTTCTAGGAACGAACCAGTGAGGGATTCCCTCAATAGCTTCATCCAATGTAGACTTTGGCGCTTCCTCCGGAGCTGCAGCTGCCATTCTGGTGCTATTGTCAAATGAGTTGGCGTGTTTAAACGTGTAGTAGTAGCTAACTTCTGCTGGGGCAGCCTGGGGCGAAACGGCTCCGAAAGTCAGGCCTGCCAACTACCTGGCGTGGTCGTACACTGCAATGAAGCCTCACCCTCAGCACAAAGGATCTGTTTGCTTCTCTGTTTTGAAACAAATGGCTGTACAACCCTTTTGATTCACTATCTTCTTCTTGTACGGCACTCGCAGTGACTCGCTGTCGGAGTGAAGTCAACTATCTTCTTCTTGTACGGCACTCGATATCGAAGTCAACCTTAAGTGACTTCAAGTCGACCTATATACAGAGTGATATTGCAAACATTTCCTGATATGACATGCATCTAATATTGTTGGGGTAAATCTAAGTATCTCAGTTGTGTGAGTGATTGTGTTCTTGCTCCAAGAGAGATGTCAATGGGAGAGGAACGAGCGTGCCCTCCACACAGGGACAAAAAAAGTTGGGTGTTGAAGTTGCCCTTGCGCTCCCCCTGTCACGAAATACATGGACCTCCGAAAGCGAACATTGGAGTCCGGGGGTAGCTGCTGCTCCAGAGCCTCTGGACCAGAGGTCCTTTTCCGTCGTGTTCGAGGCATATAAATAAATAGTACAAATGTAGTATTGCTCAATGATACAAAACACAAAGAGGCAGACAAGAAACGAAATAATGCTATCGTAGCATCCATATGGCATTTCTGTACTGGTCTCTATACAGGTACAACGTTCTACCGTAAACAAGAAGAAGTTGTCAGCAACCCTGTCTCTTTGAAGGTACCTGACTGCCAGTCATTGACTGGTTCTGGATTCCGCCAGGAAGAGGAGAGTAGTTATCAGAGGTGAATTTACTGTACGTCTAGAACTGGAAAGGCACGTGGGCGTTGGAGTCTACGGTTGATGCATCCCCAAGTCCCCGGTGGACGTCCGCATGGAATGCGACTCACAAGCGATGGTGGATCACATGAATGGCGAAGCCCAGTGCCGCAAGTATAAGCTCATCCCGCTCTTCGAGAGGGCACGGACTGAATGGTTCCACTTTAAGAACCTCCCAATGGTGAGGAGCGCAGAGATTAGGTTCATACGCAGGGCTTCAAACTCGGCTGCCGACCGCTTGGCTAAGACCGCGTCAAACAACCCAGTGGGTAATGGTTCCTCTTGCTTAGACTGGCCGCCTAGAGCTACGCACACGGTAGACGATGTCGAGAAGTTTATCGACTTCAGGCTCCACGACAAGCCGGATCCTCGTCCACTGGAAGGGCTACCCAGAGGCAGCACGGACGTGGGAACCGGCTTCGTGGCTTCAGAAGGACCTGGGTAGCCGCACCTTCTTCGATCTCGAGCAGGAGGTGGGCTATCTGTCACATTTGTGTGTGTGAGGAGATATTCTTCAATCTGGGCCATGTTGACGAAACTGAGGTGGACGGAATTCCTAGGGAGCCACCTCCCGCGTCAGGTGGTGGCGTGTCATTGGTCACAACTGTTGCGTCGGGAACAACACTTCATCCTGCCTGCGCTGCTGCAACCGGTCTTGGCGTCGGCGCCGCTGTGGCAGGCTCAGGGTCTTCTCCTGCCAGACTGAGCCTTGTCCGTACCTCTGACATTGTGGGCGCAGGCATGGCTCCTCCTCCGATGCCTCCTGAGCATAACCAGTGTTGTGTTCCCTCACGGCGCATGTCAGCAAGGCTGCAGGAACAGCGGGCCCGCCGCTGCTTAACACGGGCGCATACCGCTCCTCGTTAAGAGGATGCGGTCAACTTCCCGGCGGGTGGGCTATCTGTCACATTTGTGTGTGTGTGTATGTGTGGATACACAGTAGCGGAGAGAAGTGGCGAGCCAAACACAATGCAAAGGCTGCTTGATACATCCTTACGTCTTTAAAGTTATCGTTCGTCGTTCGTCTGCTCCCTCGTTTGCCCCTCACTCATCATAGAAGTCGGTTTTTGAGGCTCAGATGATTTCCTTTCCGAGTCAGCCAAGGTGTTTGTCTCGTTTCTTTCTCACCGAAATTATCGAGATCCATATCTCCTTTAGCAACAGCTTCGTATGCACCGGTCCTAACCCTTTTGTTAGTTCTTGATTTGATTTGTCAGCGCTTCTCTTGGCAGAGACCTTACTTGTCATGCTTGTCGAGGAATAGTATTCAAACGCAGTGTACTGCTAGCAACAGTAGTTTTGTTTGAAATATTTTCAGCATTGAGCTCACTTTCATTTTAGTCCTCAGGTGAACTTCTCAAACGTTTTGAGGACCGGAATTACACGAAGCCTACATGGCTTACGCAGGATGATGTAGCACGACAGCAATACGGAAAGGAAAGATAAGCGTCTTCGATTCTTCAGAGCTCACCTTGATCTACATACAATACTAAGTTCATAAACTGAGCAATACTGTGAGTATCCCGCCACCTTGGAAAACCCTGCGTCCTAGACTTCTAAGCTATCTCTGTATCACGTAGACATAGGACTACCGGAATAATAGAAAGTTGCTCCAAGTGTCTTATACGACCGACATCGGCAGAAATATCCAGTTGTCTAAATCCAGCTTCATCGTAGCGAATTATTTGCTTCCTCTTGTAAAAGCGTTTGCTGCGACGAAAACAGATGGTTGACACCACTCAGTCTTCGGATATCGTCATTATTTCATGTCTGGTGAGGATGAATTGCAAAAAGAATTCGGTAAAAAACCCATATCCTCCAAAAAGGCCATCGGATCGCCCTCTCATCATACAAAACACACACTGGAAAATGGTAAGACAGATACAACTCACAGAAAGAACAATTATCGTGGGGCTTAAGACTTCGAAGTAGTTTGCATCTTTCAAAGCAACGCCATCTACCTTCAGCACAATAAGAAGCCCTTGAAGATATCTGATACATGCTCCCAGAATGACAGCCTGTGACATGACGATGGCTGAGAGGCACAGTTTCTGCGAAACGAAACAATGATTAGGATCATCCATTACTCCAAGTAAGCACTTTCACACTTTGCTTACCCAGCATGGCCAGCCCTGTTGAGCATAAGTTTTCAAGCGTTTGAAAATGTGTACATGATTGACAATGTAATCGATACTGCACGATGAAAACCACTGTGAGATAGATGCAACAAGTATGTTTAACACATAGACGAAGTACGCACAATGCAGAAACGAGCATCGGAACCAACATATTGAATGCGCTTATCTCCAGAAGTCCGTCCACCTTCAAAGACAGTAACAGCCCTGAGACCATTGTTGGAATGAAGTGACCCTGAATTCCAACAATAAAACACAATTCATTTTATCTCAGGAAGACAGGAAAGAGCATTCTTTGGTCGACGTACACCAAGTCTCATCAGTAATGCCATCCAAAGAGACGTTGAGCTCTCCGGGTTATGATAAATCATAGTCAATGACGTAGGAATCAAAATCCAGGTCATAAATGCCGGGAGCAGAGCAAACGTCCACAATAATTGTTTATAAATCAACGCCTTCAACGTTAGTACTATCGTTGTCGCGATAAGAGAAACAAGCGAGGAAACGTGAAGGGCAACCCGTAAGCCGTCACAACTGATACGTTGCACGGCATCTCCACACAATGTTTGAGACTCTGCGTGCCATTGTAAACGTTGTAGCCGGATTAGCGCTGTTTCTGGGTCGAACGGGAACAGCAAGTGTTCACTAAGTGACCTATAGGGTGCGCATAGACTAGCCTGTAGGGCACCAGTAACAACTAAACCGGATATTACAAACAACGGAACCAGAACACTCATCCACGAAAACGCATCCACATCTTCAAGTTTGTAGCATAGCAGTATCAGCGTCAATAACGGTATTACCGAGAGTGCACACGGAACGCAACAGAGTTGGTGTATATCGCCAATGAACCTACTCCACACACAACAGCTAACTCGGTTGGCATGTTTCACCAAACGCGACCTCCAATGCCGTACTTGTTCCAGCCGCTCTGCTCGTTTCCTATATTTGTTGCAATACACTTTGAAATAGAAATTATTTTTGGTGCGTTGCCTTAACCAATACTCGCGGTCCTCTGGCGTGGATGGGAGGCACCGTTCATCTTCAGAGTGGTAAAAGACTGGAACAAAAATGCTCTCCGTATGTTCCTCTAGACGCTCGCGGGAATCTTGCATTCGAAGATTTTGGGGTGTTCCGTAGTTTCGATTCACTGTTGGCCTGTTGAAAATCCCTGTGTTGAAATCACGTCGCAGGAGTTCCATCCAGAGCCTCGGTGAGAAATGAAGATGATACAAACTGCGATCGACCCTGGCACAATTCAGAATAGTTTTCAGTGGTAGGAAAGACAGTACCGTAATCCAAATCTCTTCTGGGAGCTCAATTGTGGGCGTAATCGACCCATTCTGGGGTGGCCCCACGGTATCGTAGCTCGTATTGGGTCCCGTCGAGCATGATGCTCGTTCTATTCTTCTATCGATAGGAACAGTGCCATATCGTCTGAGTTCCTCTGATCGCCCTTTGCCGCGTCGAAATCGTCTCTGTTCGATATCATCGTCGAGAGCCTCGTTTTGATGGGCTTCTGAGGGGATGAGGGGATCGCGAATACTCTCTCTGGCAGTGGTCGAGCTTTCATTCCATAGTGACATCACATCCAAGTCGCTCCCGCAGTGACACAGGTGGCACACTAGTGATAACGCCAGAAATTAGACTCGGAAACGCCGTCAAACGTCCAAAATCCGTAAATTAAAGAAAAGACTGGACCCTTCGTGAAGTACACATGTCGCAGGCACAAAAATTTCTTCCACTCATTCACTCGGTCGCGGATCCCTACCAAATCGAACGCGATCCTAGATACACTCTATTGACAAAACTATACAATGACTATCCCGGTAAAATCGTCTCGTATCGGCGGTATGCGAGCGGCACAACACTCTCTGATGCATTGTCGGGACAATGTCGGCCTCAAGTGAACGAAAAGATTGACATATATAACTTCAACTTGGGAGCTTTGGTTGGTTCATTTAACACAGTTGTAGTACATATCACCGTTTTGCCTGGTATATTCTGGGGTAATTGTTGACTTTGTTATCCTAGTGAAAGAGATCTGTGTGCGTTTTAAGCCTAGGGCGACAGAGAACGAGGCGACGTCTCTCTCGGGAATGAGCCAGAATCAAGGGGATTCGAGAGCTCGCCATAGGACCACAGACAGTGGAAAAATGGCTATTTCAAAAGAAGAATGGAGTGAGCTCCTAAGTCGAGTCCCCCTTTCGAAAAGGTAGGTGCATTGGAGATGGAAGGATCATAACCCTCCTTGACGAGTTGAACGCGACAAACATTTCGTCACGTTTTCGTTGGAATTGAAATTTGTGCACACAGTTTTCTGAACAATGTCGTTATGGAGTATTTGGTCATCGAAGGGCATCGAGATGCGGCAGCAGCTCTCGAACGTGAATCGGGGTGCCAACGTAAGTATTTTCGCTGGTTTTTTATTTTTCGATACCTGTTCATGTACCTAGGTTGTGTCAACCTTCAGCCCAACAATCTCTTCAAAGCATTGAAGACAGGGTTGAAGTACGAAACGCGATTATGGCAAAGGATATTGGGTCAGCTTTAGAAAAATTGCATGAAATCAATCCACGGGTACGTTGCATTGTCGCATTTTCGTCACTGCTTCTCCTAGCACGCTATGGCTGTATTGTTTACAGCTGCTGGAAGAGCATCCTGAACTGCATTTCCGGTTACTACAACAACAAACATGTGACCTCATAGGAGATCAAAACTGGCCCAAAGCATTAGAGGTCGCTCAGAGCCACTTGGCTAAGCTAGCTGCTGATCACGTAAGGATGTTCTGCTCCGGTGTCCCACCCTTCGTTCATACCTATGAATCGTACGTTGAGCAGGCGAGCCTACTTGAAGATCTTGAAAAAACTATGTCCCTCTTCGCCTTCGTTAACCCTGGTAGCTCTCCTTTCGGCAGTCTTTTGTCCGTAGAATTTAGACTGGAAACAGCCCATCAGGCTAACAAGACACTGTTGGAAGATGCTCGACAGAGTACTTCTTCTCGCATTCCTGATATCATCAGAACCCTGCTTTTTTCTCAGGAGACGTTGCATAAACAACATAATACAGATTTTCCCAAGATTAAGGAGACGAAGATCGCATTTGGAGGACTCAGGGAAGGATCGTGGGACGTGGCCGATAGCAGGACTCAAATGGAGATGGATGCCGGGGTGTATCGGTCTATCGATCCTGTTTTGGAGGCTGACTATGACTCACCCAAAGATAGAGCAACTGCTACTACCCAAGACGACCTCAGGCATGATAATAACGGTGACGCTCGGGCGTCATCAGCATCTAGCGCGTCCAGCGCACAGAGTGGACTGCCTTCGCAAGAGCATGTAGAACCCAACGGTTCGGCGAAGGAAACAAGGGAATCAGGTCAAGACAAAGCGTCTAATGGTTATGATAAACAGTATGATGGACGAAATAAGCCATCCTCATCATAGCTTTGATTTCTATGGCGTACCATATATATACCAATGAAACAGAGAAGCTGGATCCTACTGTGGGGACGTTTTACCACTACCTTCTTCGAATGCAAACGCTTTGTTTTCACGGCGGAAGCTCTTCCCAAAAATTGTCACAGTTTCCTCGGGACGCTGCCTGCCTGATTTGGGCGAAGACTTGGGAGAAGATTGTTTTACATGCTTTGGAGTCCCTGAATAAACCGGAGCCGACACATCCAATCCTAGGTCATTAAGATGCGGATCCGTTATCTGTTCCACATCTTCTTCCTCCGCTTCATCTTTTTCCTTAGCATCGGGAAGGTTCATCTCCATGGGCTTCTCATGTGCCCCTAGCCGATAGTCACTCATGATTTGTCTACTTAGAGTCTTCCTTAGTTCAGCTCTGGAACTTGCCTTAACAGCTTTGGAGCCAGATGATGTAGGAGAGTCACGCGGCGCACGATAAAAGTCGCGCCTCACATTCATTGCCGAACGTGCTCCACTAGGGGAGCTTGCTGCACTCTTTGCAGCTTGTCGTTCGGGTGATTCGGAAGACCTGTATCCCTGTGAAGGATAGGCAGGATACACAGGTGGCAACTTGTTTCTGGCCTCCGATAACCGCACGGGCGTCCACGCCATCTTCCCTTCATGGCCACTTCCAGAGTCCTTTCCTAACTTTTCATCTAATACCCACTTCTCTTCGGCGTCAGTAACACTCGCATCTGAGTCGGAGCGAGCTGACTCTGGAACCGTTTCCAACTGCAAATCGGGATTCTGAGTGTCCCTTCTAAGTTCGATATCTTCAGCTGAAACTTCCGCTGCGGAACGAATCAACGTCCGTGGTGGTCTCTTGAGGAGCGTCATACTTAGTCTCATTTTTGTGTACGTCCCGATATGCTTCTCTTGGCACGAAATTTGTCCGTAGAAACACTTGCAGAATTGCATGACAACGTACAGTTTGATACCGACATGCTGTGACATGGAGTTTACGTCAGGCGGAGGAGGATCCTGTAGCGACAGCCTGCTTAGTGTTTGAATGCGATCTTTCAGATCTAGAAAATCTGCATATGTTGTATCAAAGATAAAATCAAAAGATAGTTGTTCCTCCGTGTCGCGGTACCCGGCAATGATATCCCGGGAGGCAGAATATACAAGCGCCATTTCGATACATCCCCAAATACAGTGTTTGGTTAGTTCGTAGTGGACGGGAAACTGAGTCTTGCCATGGCTGGCCTTAGTTGCCAAGTTATTTACAAATGTCCTGCCTCTTAGCTTTGCCTCTTCATGCGCTTCGTTCACAATGAAATTAACCAGAACACGGGGATTATTGTTCTGCATACATCCAGTGACCACGGTGATATAAAGAAACGGCGAACAACAGAGCATTCCTGGACTACACCCACTTTCAACTGTTTCTCCCCACTTTCCTCCAGAAACGCTAGATACATCCGAACATCCGTGAGAGACCAGGTAACAGGGCGGTAACTTGCCTGCAGTTGCCTAGACTTTTCCTCCGCAATACCTTCCATTGTACCGAGATTCTTCTCTAGCGATTCAATTTGAGAGCTCAGCTGTGACAATGTGACATCAAATAGTTGTCTGTAGTGCATAAGTTTGTGATTTACGTCGTTGTAACTGCTTTTCCATTTGCGCACAGCCTGTTCTAGCGAAGTGTCGGGAGGGTTACTCTCAATTCCGACCAGCACGAATCTGTGATAGTCAAAGGGGATGTAAACACAGTAGTCCAACATGACCCGGGAAAGAATCATACCGTTGAAATATCTTTTGAACTCCATTGAGCATGCTCAGTTCCTGGGAACAATTAGCAAAGTTGTACTCATGACATAACGGTTTCCTACAAGAGTACGTTAAGAACACTTACCTTTTCAGACAGGCTACCACTTGGCAAACCAGCCGGAGCCTCTCCCGTTGGTTTTCCAACGCTCTTAGTTCGTCCTAAAGCAGTGAGCGGTAAAAATTTTCCCTCGAGATGGATCCACCAATATTTGCCCGAAGCACCCTTCCGGCGGAACTGGACATTTACTTTCTTGTCCGGAGACAGGAACCCATCACTTAGTCCCTGCAAGACTCTTTCCCGATCTTCGTGAAATATTGAATTCCATCCGCTTAGGCGGGGATTGTCCAAAAGCTCGTTGGGCCTATATCCAAGAATATCAGTGCATGCTGGTGACACGAACGAGTACGAGAAATCGGGTCCATACTCAACCAGCATGTAGGGAATATGTTCAGTAATAGCAGTAAGTTTTTGTCGGAGCCGTTCAGCATATTCCATCTCCGGTTTGGCTGCGAGGATACTACCAACCTGAAATTCCATGTGTCTTTCGGTTCGGTGGTGCGCACGAAGGTGCCACTCAAAGAGCCATAACGTCCCCGCTGCAAGTAACCCGTAAATTGCCAACGCAACAGCAAAGAATACTAACGGCCGAATGGTTCCATCTCCTGATACCGGTGCAAAAATAAGCGTTACTAATGAGACACAGACGTATATCACTACGGTTGGCAACCACAATACTCGTAGCATGACAGCTAACACCCATGGTGTTAAGAAACATATGATAGCAAACGCTGCTGGTAGAGGCGATTCCCCAAAAGTTTCGCAGTAGGCTGTAATGTCTTCCTCCATGCATTCTTCCTCGTTTGAGCATATATCAGAAGGCCTCATTTCTTCTCCACATATCAAGGAATGCACAACGGTTAGCGCGGTGGCACTTGCTAGCCACATGAAGGAAATGACAAGTTGCCATAAACCAGAATGCCAGTGTGAAGGATACCATCTCAAAGTTAGCGCAAGTACAATGCACCACGCCAGTGCAACTGACACAACTAGTATTGCGATACTCGTGATTCTAGCCCCCTCAACCAATGCTAAAAGTAACAAGGTATACAGGAACGCTAGCACGGTGATAGCCGAAATGGTAGACGTTATGATGAGGAATGTCGCGCGAAACTTTTCCTGGAAAATAGTTTCTTCCTCTGCGTCATAAAAGTAGAGCCAAAACGGATGGAACTTCCGTTTCGAGAGTCTCGTCTCGATACTCTTCGGTGTCGTCTTTGTGGCATCCTTAGTTTTCGAATGTTGTCCCATTCGTTGCCTGTTTATTTGAAGAGAGTCTCGTTTAGACGCTCTCTGTATATTACCAGAACTCGAAGGGGAAAGCGACGGCTCCTCCTTTCCGCTCTTCTTCGTAGGCGATGCAGTTCGTGCCTGCTCTTGCTCGGCCGATGGAGAGCCCGTCTCCTCATGTTCATGAGTTTCCACATGCATGTCGTGTCTTTTCTCTGCTCTATATTTTTGCTCCTTTTGTCCCGGAATCGTCCAACCCCATTTCTTTAAAGTTGCCACGGATCTTCGGCGCTTACGCTGAACATCGTCTCCAACGGTGCTCAGGAGCGATTCCCACTGAAGATCCGGGTCCACTTCGAGCTGCTTCCAGTCGTCCGGATTCGGTTCCCACGACGTCGCCGGCGGGGAATGGGGTTCATCATCGTCCTGTGTAAGGAGAGAGCGTAATAAAACATCATCGAATGACCGCCGTCCGGCTCTTTCGGAAGCGCCGTCATGGCGCGTTTCTGCACCTTGGCCTTCGCTCCGCGGACGCTCGCCTCGACGCGGATGTGGAGGCAATCCCGACGTGGAGGGATGCAGCTTGGTTTCATCGAGCTGTCGGTCATATTGAGGGGTGGAATTAGACCGTGCTCCTCCTCCTCCTTGGTCCTGGGTGTGCTCGTCCCCCTCGGCTTCCTCCAGTTTAAGGTCCGATAAGGTCTCTGCGCGTATGTTCATCACGATTCCAGGTTTGTCGCACAGGAAGCATAGGATGCTGGGAACACTCTATGAGCGCCGTAAAGAGCCCTGGAAAAGGAATAATAAGACGCTTGAACCAATTCGGGAGACAACACCTTTGCGACCAGAGGCTGCTTCCAGCGCAATAACACGATAAAACACTTTCCCACAAGGTGTTGCACACACGGACACGTGACGAAAACAAGACAGTTCACCTATAGTTGATAACATTCGTCTGTCTGCTTGAGCTCACGACATGAGCGAAGGGGGGAAAGGTTGCGAGCAGCACGCGAGCTGGCGAAGTAACGTAACGTGGTTCGGGATTCCGGATCCACATGCATGCGACTCTTCCAACTGATCCCGATAAGGTATTTTAATGTCAAAGTCCTAACCTAAACAATCACTTCCTGTATTTATCAAAGCCGACGGATCTTCCATCGAAGGATGTAGATCGGACGTAAATCATCCTTATACAGTATGTACGACGTAGAATACATGTATTGCACAGAGTGATTCCTGTGATCAGTATGACAGGATTCAGCTGGTCCAGATGCGCTAAGTTTTGCTAGAAATTGAACAAAACTGCGTCGGCATGAACAGAGTTTCGTATGAAGCACATCGGGTATGTATACGTCAGCATTCGTCTTCCACCATCACGCTGAAGCTTCAGTGTGAAGACACTGTGAAGCACACACACACACACACACACACACACACACACACACACACACACACACACACACACACACACACACACACAMAWATGTGACA